>JAAOOA010000337.1:147500-202500 GCA_012861695.1 Trematomus loennbergii
AGTGGACAACAAGTTACCTCTGAATTGTAGAGAAGTAGAAGTACACAGTAGCATAACATCGAAATACTCAAGTAAAGTAAAGTACCTCAAAACTGTACTAGTAGAGTGAGTAAATGTCTTAGTTACTACAGCAGGTAGTAGTAGATGCTAGCAGCCCAGAATCCACACTTTACATTAAGGGGACCTATCATGCTAAATGCACTTGTGTACGTCTTTTCTACATGAATATGTGTCCCCGGTGTTCCAGGGAAACTCACCAAGTGTCAGAAAACACAACCCTCTCTATTTTCCCCATACCCAAATCTCAAAAAAGGGGCTGCAACGGATCTGATAAAAACTGATCCAGATTTGAACACTGTCCTGACGTCAGGACGGTGGCGCTACGGCTATGGGCCAACTCCACCAATCAGGAGGAGACAGCCACGGCCATTGCCGTTCCAAAGCGCTGGAGACGCTGTAGTACATATGCCAGGCCAGTAGATGGTGCTGTTCTCACAGAATCAGCCCTTGCTAAAACAGAGCTAAAAATGGTCAATTTGAGCAAAATGAGGCATGGCTAAAATGCATGATCTGTTTGGTATTTTGAAAAAAAAAAAGTATAAATATGCCTTATACAGGGTTCCTGCAGGTTTCGCCTACTCAAAATTTAAGACTTTTTAAGACCTTTTTAAGACCATTTGAATAAAATTTAAGACCTATTTCACGGCAAGAAAGTATGAAGGAAAATTGCTATGAAAGAAGAAATACGTCCCATAATTACTTACAAAGTAAATGTAAAGGCATAACAGTACAGCACTGTGTTAGCGTGTTAGACAAAAAGTGTATGTGTGTGGTCTGTGTGTTAGGGGTGTGCAATTAATCATATTTTAATCGCAATTACGATTTTGGCCTGCCACAATTACGAAATGATTTTGCTTTGCTAGGTTGTGACAGTGCACTACAACATATTTGATCTAATTAATTTTAGTCTAATTTATTTATCATATTTATACATGTTTAATAGCTTGTGGAAGTGCGCTCCAAAATATTTGTTGATCTTGTTTATTGGTATTATTTATTTAAATGTATAATTTATTTTTGTATTGGTTTTGCAGTTGAATTATAGGTTCAGGGTAATCAACAGTTAAAAAATACTGTTCAAATTATTATTTGTTTTAAATAATTAAACATTAGCAAAACAAACGCTAATTTATTTTGCAAAAGGTGCAGCGGGCTTCAAACACGTTCCCCTCCACTGGTTTCAACCAAGCACTAAATTCAATGTTTTCCAACCAAATACGGTTGAACTTACACTTCCCATATTATTTGTAAGTAGATTTGAAGATACATGAGTTTCTGACTGTCGCTAGCTGAAGCTTGGTTGCTAGGTTACTAGCTGGGTGTTCTCCAATAAGGGGCCGGGGGAAACAAAGTTAGTGATTACTGGTTCCATGTTGATTTATTTCAATACAAATTGTTGGGGGGAACTGAAAGGCTCTACCGTACAGGTTACTTTGCAGCCCGGACATTTCCCCAAAACACATTTAGACGCGATCGCAACACAGAAGTACCTTTCAAATCCCATCATTTTTAAGACCTTCTAAATCATATTTAAGACCCTTCTTATTTTTTTGGTCATATTTAAGACCTTTTTAAGGCCTTAAATTCAGATTATCAAATTTAAGACTTTTTAAGACTTTTTAAGACCCGCGGGAACCCTGTATATAGGTATGGTCCTACACTATATTATTCAAATATAGCATGATAGGTCCACTTTAAACAAAGCAATCGTAATTCTGTTTCCAATTTGTTCTGTTTTCCACTTAGAAAATAGCAAAAAGAACCTATAAAAATACCGTTAGAGACCGGATCGATAAGCAGTAAGAGTAGTATTACCGTTAACATCTGAACGATACCCATCCCTAGTTTAATTAAGGATGCACAAAGCTGCAAAAACACTAAATGGCTAAACTTCCCCCAGAATCCTCGAACTCTAGACTTAATGCCTGGAAAACTGACTGACAGGAAGATCCAACATTGGAACAGCTTGTAAGCCCAAACACAGACGGGTAATACGCGCCTAAGCTTCTGCAATACAAGTGGCTAATGAGTGTGTATATTACACCAGAAAAACTGAATGCATGTAATGCTAATATCCCAGACACGTGCACCAGATGTGGGAACCATTGTCTATGGTTATGTCCAAGAATAAAGGAATTCTGGGAAGAGGTTAGGGTAACAGTACAGAATATTTTATTGATCAGTTTAAAGCTGGAACCAAAAATGTTCCTACTTGGCCTACATCCGGATGGACATAACATCCAGCGCTATGAACACGTTTTTATAGATATCTGTTTATTACAAGCAAAAAGAGTGATTGCCTTAACATGGAAAAACTTGGGCAAACCTAGTGGACAGTGGTTTAGGAAACTTTCTCTATGTCTGCCTTTAGAAACAATCACTTACATTCTCACAAACAAGAACTGTTCCAGAAGGTCTGGGGACGTTGTATACACCAAGAACAACGACCTATCTCAATTTCTGAACGAACCTGGGGCAGGATATGTTATAATATGTTCAAATGTAAATGACTGTGATAGCCTCTCTGCAGAAATACGGTCCTATTGCTGGAAAACTGGATGGTTGCCGATGTATCAAAGTGCCCTTGTTTCATTTAGTGTTGTTATTTCTCTTTAATGTAAAGTAATGTAGTTGTCCTGTGTATATGTATGTATTGCTTTTGTTCTATGTCTTCGTCCTATGTATGTGATTTTTTGGCTAAACTTCCAAAATGCCAATTAACAAATGTTTTATACGGTCTATGAATTTCACTTGATTTCTTAAAGTGATATGTCTATAACTCCATAAAATATCAAGGTTCCCTTATCGCATGGATGCAACCGCACTATATATCCTACAGCTTTTAAAGTACAGTGTATAGAGAGGACAGTGAAGCAGAATCATGGCGGTTAATAATAAATCATCATGAAGCCAAACTCTGTTCCCCCGCGCTGCAGATGTGGTAACTTCTCAGAAACTGCTGTCAAACTAAAACAGATTAATATCTATAGTTTGGGGAAATCTATTTCACTACGAGTGCAGCAGGAAGCGTTCATTTGAGACTCTCAGTTCCCTTCTTCCTTCAAGCTTCTTTTATAACAGAGTTCACAGCAGGCGAGAGATGTGTTGTGTTCGAGTCCTCTGGAAACCTCAGACTTATGACCTTCTGCTTTAATAATGAAGGAAGCCGCATAGTTCACATTTTTAATATCCGAGAGCCCGTGTCCCGTTATTGGCAGATTACCAAGAAATAACGTGCACATTTCTCTGAATATTTTACACGTTTCTTCCTCTTATAATCTGCACAGCTTTCCCACTTCACAGTACATTCTGATATATTACATTACACTTTTACCCAAAGTGACTTCATACATTCAATACTAGGGGCAATCCCCAGAAGAGCAATTAGGGGGGAAGTGCCTTGCCCAAGGACTGCAGTCTTTTTTCAAGACATATCTTCACCAAGAAATAACGTGCACATTTCTCTGAATTGTTTGCACATTTCTGCACGTCCTCCCTCTTACAGTACATTCTGATATACTGCACACATAATTAGCAACTCTAAATTGTGCTATTTTTATATTTGTTTCAAACGTATCTTTATACTTTTCAATTAGAGGATGAAACCCTCTTTATAGTCACATGCACACACAGAGAAACTGGACCTAATAATATTGTTTTCTTTGCACAACGTATTACCTTTTCCTTCTTAGTGTGTTCATGTAAGCGTCATTATGCGTTTAAGTCAAAGTAAAAATACGAAGGTCCAAATAATCCATTAAACCCGTGTTGTTCTATATTAGCTTGTTTTAGGTTTGTTTTTAATGACCCTATTTCTTAAAGCTCTTCATGCACTTTGATGCTTTGTGGTTGAAAGGTGCTATATCAGTCAAAATGGCTTGCCTTATGAAGACAGTATATTAACTGACATGTCACTTGTTAGACGCTTTGACCCAAAGGGACTTGCATACAGTCAGTGCTGTGGACACAGAGGCATGCTGCTGCCGCGGGCTAATGACTTTTTCAAGACATATCTTTATAATCATTTTTTTAAGAATATGAGGATGAAACCCCCTTTTATTTGTCACATGCACAGAGTGACATTTAACCCATCCTATAGGAGCAGTGGGCAGCTACTAGCAGCCCAGAATCCTTACACTACAATACTTATGTTAGCTTGTGCCAAAGGGAGGAATAAATACAGGACGGTTTACAAAAAAAAAGACTCACCTTCCCCGGCCGGAAAAACACTCGAGTCAGTCCGAACTTATAGTCGTTTTCATTCAGACCCAGAGCCATGAACAGAGCCTGGAACAAAGCAAAGGAGCACATCAACATGGGGCAATATAATAAGAAGAATTCAATGAAAGTCTGAATTTTGAGAGAAAGTCAGAACTTTGAGAGAAAGTCTGAACTTTGAGAGAAAGTCAGAACTTTGAGAGAAAGTCAGAACTTTGAGAGAAAGTCAGAACTTTGAGAGAAAGTCTGAACTTTGAGAGAAAGTCAGAACTTTGAGAGAAAGTCTGAATTTGAGAAAAGTCAGAACTTTGAGAGAAAGTCAGAACTTTGAGAGAAAGTCAGAACTTTGAGAGAAAGTCTGAATTTTGAGAGAAAGTCTGAATTTTGAGAGAAAGTCTGAACTTTGAGAGAAAGTCAGAACTTTGAGAGAAAGTCTGAACTTTGAGAGAAAGTCAGAACTTTGAGAGAAAGTCAGAACTTTGAGAGAAAGTCAGAACTTTGAGAGAAAGTCTGAATTTGAGAGAAAGTCAGAACTTTGAGAGAAAGTCTGAACTTTGAGAGAAAGTCTGAATACCTAGAACAGGGGTGCCCACACTTTTTCAGCTTGGGAGCTACTTTTAGCCGCCCCTGCCCAATCTGTGGCCCCACGCAAAGTCATGAGGCCCTCTGTGCCGCGAGCGTCGAGGGGGGGGGGGGGGGGGGGGGGGGTTGGTGTGTGGGTGCTAGTGAACTGCGAGCGCCGGAACCTCGCAGCGGCGGAGAAACCGTGGCGCGCTTATACCAATTGCGCCGCATAAGCGCATCAAGGTGCTCCGCATTTGCGCTTCAGATGAGGCCCCCTCCGCGAGGTGAGGCCCCCTCCGCGAGGTGAGGCCCCCTCTGCGAGGTGAGGCCCCCTCCGCGAGGTGAGGCCTCCTCCGCGAGGTGAGGCCCCCTGCGCGAGGTGAGGCCCCCTGCGCGAGGTGAGGCCCCCTGCGCGAGGTGAGGCCCCCTGCGCGAGGTGAGGCCCCTGCTAGTTGATGCTCTGTATGTGATGACTACTTCCATTCTGGAGAGGATCACAGATACATGGATCCTGAGATTGAAGATCAAGCCGGGGACCAGTGATTATTAACATGTTTAGATTTTGAGCAAAAGTCATAATTTTTGAGATTTTGAGAAAAAGTCGAAAAAGTTGAGATTTTGAGAAAAAGTCAGAATTTTGAGAAAATGTCAGATTTTTAAGGAAAATTTCGATTTTTGAGAAAAAGTCAGAATTTTGAGGAAAAATATCTGAATTTTGAGAAAAAGTCAGAATTCTTTTTTTGTATGTGATGACTACTTCCATTCTGGAGAGGATAATGAATACATGGATCCTGAGATTGAAGCTCAAGCCGGAGACCAGGGAGATGTTTCTAACAGAATGTATGTTATGTAATAAAAAAAGAGTATTAAAAAAAGAAGAAGAAGATAGAAAGGATAATAAAAGCACCTTGCAGAAGAGTCGGGGGTCGAGGCGGCAGAGTTTGGGAGGCATGTACTGCTGGTACATGTTGTAGAGCTCGTGGAAAGGAGCGCGGGATGGAAAGCCTCCCTGCATCAGATCCAACACCGACACCATGCCTAGAGGAGAGGAAACACAGGAACACGGTCTTTAGACAGGAAGTTACTTCAGCTCGACTTAGGCGTCTTTTATACTGGGGACACTGGGACCCAACACCAACTGCTTCTTTAAAATATAGCATGTTAAAGGTCACCTATCATGCTATTTCTAGGCAATAGCATAGGTCTCAGATATATACAATATATAAAAAAACATGTCTATGAAGTGTTTTGCTCAAAACACCAAACAGATCACCCATTTTAGCCATGCCTCATATCCCTCTGTTTCACTTCCTGTTTCAAAAGTGCTGATTTGGGAATAAAGCTTTTAAAAATAAAAAATTGATAGAAATCAAAAAGGAGGGGTCTGAGCTCATGCGGGACCCGGCAGCTACCGTCTAAACTAAATGCTGCCGTGATGAAACGCCATATCATGGATTATCAAGGGTTATTTCTGAAACAGTATGGAGCTCAAAGGCTTTCTCTCTTTCCGGTTATACCACAAGGTGAGTTCCAGCTACAACTACAGGATAAATAGCAGATTAAATTCAGATTAACGTTAGCCACCATAAACTAAAGTCATAGCTGAACAACAAAGGCTGCAGCAGCAAAACCCATGAGTTTATTTATGTTTTACTGATTAAGAATTCATTGTTTTTGTTAAATAAAGAAATTGTTAATGCTTCCTTTGAAATGACATGGTGTGTGAGTTCTAAAGGGGCGCTGTTACGTTTAAATTTGACAATTTGCATGTAATTTCTCCCGTTTGTGATGAGTGCAAACTAACCCAGCAGCCACATTTGTGCTAACAATAGAGATTCTTAACTTAATTATATGATTTATTGACGTAGCATGTTAAAGGTCCCATGTCATGCTTTTCTGGTTATCACCCGTCCCCTTGTGTTATAGCTTCTGCATGTAAACGGTCTGCAGAGTCACAAACCCTTAAAGTACACCCTGTAGCGAGTAAAACTCTAACACAGAGAAGACCTGTCTATGCTGCCCCAGAACGCCTCGTTGGACATTTCTCTTTTTCCATTTGTTTACTTCTTGGGTAGTGACGTATAGTAGAGTGAGGTAACTTCCGCGGAGCCGTTACGTTTGGACCAATCCGCGGACTTCCTCACACACACACACACACTCGGCGGGACGTTGCGAGGAGCGGACACTGTGAGCGGCTCACTGGTGTGGGGTCGGCGAGACAGCGAGACACCGCGGAACTCAGCCTGGGCACACACACAAACTCCCAGCCAGGCTGCGGGTGTGTGTGTGTTTCGGGCTGGGTTTCCGCAGTGCTCGCAGACGGCCACTAGGCTCACAGGGAGGGGGGGGGGGGCAGGAGCTCCAACAAGCCGTGTAGGACAGAGAGTGAATACACAGACTATACAGAGATGCTGTATGAGAAACCAATGTGAGTTTGGAACATTGAACAATGTACATCTATTCTAGTAGACCTCAACAATGGAAACTATGATCAGTAGAAATGGCCATGCCATGGGACCTTTAAAGAACCTACAGTTTGCAATAAGAGGTATTTTGTTGACCATTGCAACCAACAGAGAAACACAACCTGAGACCAAAATCACAAAAACTGTGTGACTCAAACTCCACTAAAAGGTGAAATCGAGAAAGCCCTTTACAACTTTCTCAGTCTCACTCTGTGATATTAAAACGCTCCTCCTGTGTATTCAGATAAAGCCTCCAGCTTCACATAACTCACATCAGACTCCTGCTGTAATCACTATGTTTCCCAGAGGACTCGGTTGTCTGTGTGTCACTCCAGATATCTTCCATCAAATGTCTGAAAGTGAGTCGGTTCACCTTGGAGCGTTTTTTGAGGACACTTAAACCAGATCTCAGTTATTCTCCATCACAAAGTCAGGAATCCCCACTTCAGACGTACTTAGAAGACGGTAATACAGCGGTTATTCGCTTTATGTTTGACTAGTCCAGTTGCTTGTACGGTGATTTAAAATGTGATACTTAAATGAGCCACTAATCAGGAGCAAGTGCATCGAAATCAGAAATATGTTGCAGAAAGAGACAGGAAGTGCACAGTTTAACGTATTTTCAAAGTAAATTAAAGTGATTCCAACTTGAGAATCTTAAGTAATCCCTTGGATACAAATACATCTGTAAATATCTCTTGGACAGCAGCAGAAGTGCGTTATTCTGTATCTTAAATAATGCTTTTCTGTAGGATTTAGATCTAATCTAAACTATCCACCAGTCCCAGTCCAATGAAAGTGAAATCCATCGAAATCAACAGAAATGCAGAAAGTGACAGGAAGTGAACAGTTTAAAGTATTTTCAAAGTAAATTAAACTTATTCCTAGTAGAAGATCTTAAGTAATCCCTTTACAGAATGTTTTTCCACATGGATAAAAAGAAATCTGTACACATATCTCTTGGACAGCAACAGAAGTGCGTTATTCTGTATCTTAAATAATGCTTTTCTGTAGGATTTAGAGTTGTTTTGGCCACCGTGAACATCCCATTTTGAAGGCAGCCAGAGTTGGTACCCTCATCTAATCTCAACTCTCACTATTCCCAGTCCAATCAAAGTGAAGAAGAGCTGCAGAATCTGAGCGGGGCATCGTTGGGTTTCTTGTGGACGGAGGCTGAATCTCTGAGGATATTAAAACGGGATCTCATCATCTCTCTTCCTGTAAAACCTGAGGGGTCGCAGGCACTTTGATTTGGGGGAAAAGTTTAAGAAAATGGCTTTAAAAAGTACATCTACACGGAAGAAGTCTGGGTAACGCTTGTAAAGATGAAAATAATTCCACATTTGAGGATTTTGCGGAGATTTCTCTGTACGTTTTTTAAGACTATTTTTCCTGCAGGGACATTTCAGAAAACTTCAATGCAAGCTTCTGACATTTAAGAAAATGGCTTTAAAGTCTCAAAAGTAGAATCACAAGATCTTTAACATCAATCAAACAAGTAAATAATTACACATTTCAGGATTTTGGGAGATTTCTCTATAAGTCCTTTTTTCCTTCAGGAACATTCCAGGAACTCAAAAGATTCTTGATTCGGGGGAAAAGTTTAAGAAAATGGCTTTAAAAGCACAAAAGTACATCTCCATGGAAACAGGGAAAGGAAGTCGTCTGGGTAACGCTGGTGACGTCTTGATATATTGTTTATTTGGAGATTTAATTTATCATATTTATATATGTTTAGTAGCTTGTGAAAGTGCGCTCCAAAATATTGATGATCTTGTTTATTGGTATTTATTATTTTGATATATTTATTTAAATGTAAATATATATTTATCATTTATTTAATTTATTTTTTGTATTGGTTTTTCAGTTGAATTATACGTTCAGGGAAATCAACAGTTAAAAAGATACTGTTCAAATTATTATTTGTTTTGTTTTAAAGTTCAATAAATGGATGTTTCAAAGTCAATGAATAATCGTATTAATAATCGTGATATCAATTATTGACCAAAATAATCGTGATTATGATTTTTGCCATAATCGCACAGCCCTAACACAAGTTACTTGATTTTGGGGATAAGTTTAACACAAAATGGCATTACAATATCTACAGGACGTTGTGATTGAAGCAGGAAGGCATTAGTGTGTGTATGTAAAGAATTCCACATGTGAGGATTGTGCGGGATTTCTCTGTTTTTTCGTGTTTAAGCATTTCAGAAACCTCAAAGCAAGCTTTCTCCATTTCACAGAAGTTTAAGAACATGGCTTTAAAGTCACAAAAGTAGCATCACGAGATCTTCCAAATCTAATCAGTCCACAGATAGTTTGAGGTCTTACGGCCGTCCAACAGCAGCGTTAAAAAAATCTTGGAGGTGGGCGTATCTGAAGCTTGGGGATTTGTTGCGAGCAAGGCACCAACAACCAATCACATGAATCTCCCGCCCCCGACATACGAAGCAAAACAGTTTGAAGTAAACTGGATATAAACTCCCCAAGCAGGCGAAAACCTACCACTGTCTCTGCCACCTCCCTCCATGCCTGGCTCCTCCGGTTTGTATCCCGGTAGGTAAATAGGGACTGGTCATAAAGCACCGGGTGATTCCCTACCGCTCATTTCTCCTCCATGTTTTGGAATATGAGGAAATGACCTGCGGTATGTCTCTCCCAGCTTACACGCCGTTTGATTGGCTAGCGCTTGAACTGTCAGATTTGCATACACAGGATTTGATTGGCTGACGCTTCCACCTCAGCTTCAAAAGTTGAACATTGCTCAACTTTTGAATCCTGAAAATCCTGAAAATCTCCGCTCTGCTTCCCACAATGCAGTTCGGCGAAAAGTGAGGCAAAGTGACGTCACCCCATTCAAAGTGAATGGGCAGAAGCGTTCCAAGATTTTTTTAACGCTGCTGTGGAGACGGCCGTTAGAGTAAGAAGATAATGTGTGTTGACTGACCGGAGCACTGCAGCTGAGAGAGGATCTGCGCTCCTTCAAACTGGTGGCTGATCATCTTCAGGTTGGGTTTAATGCAGCGGATGAAACTGGATCCCTGCAGCAAGAGAGAGGAAAACACATCACATATTCACACTCACAGATACAAAACAACACCGTGACTCAGGACATGATGCATGAAGGTTTTTGTCTCATGAGATACAGAAAGGTGTTTTTATCTGAACTGTAACATCGTGCCGAGAAACACTCACCGTGTCGCGCAGCTTCTCCAGGAGGATGTTCAGCTGCGTCTGTGAACAAAGAAGGAGAGAAGACATGTTTTCAGTCCCCTAGTATACTATTTTCCCACAGTATATTAAAGGTCAGGACATTTGACTTCTTGTGTTTGAATAAATATTTGTATTTTGGCTTTTTATTCCAATTCCTTATATATTCTTTTAAATATCTGTATTGTCCGTTTCATTTTAAAAAGGGCCACTGGAACACAACCCTATATCCCCCAGGTTAAATAGCGTTTCTGATTTTTACTTTGGGACTTATTGAGCTTTCTGAGGCCACATTTCAAATATAAATCATACATGTTTGTCTGAATTAAAGTGTTTAAATCTGTTAACGGCTTTAATTGGAGGAAATGTGATTAAAACAGCAGATTTGGAACGTTTTAATTGTAGTTTACCCGTTTATTTAACACAAAACATGCTATTAAAAAAGGTTTAAACTAAAGCAGAGTGTGTTCTAGATGAGATATGAAGCTGCAGGTAGCAGTCCTCAGTAATGGTTTCATTACGCTCAGTAAGGCGTTTATCTGAAGCTCCAGAGCTCCACGTTTATCTGATCAGACACTTAAAGGTCCCATGACCTGCGAGCTGTAATCTAATTACCTTCATTTCAAATACATCCTGATTAACATCTGTAGTTTCCAGCTGTGTCTGGAGCTGATTATGTGTCTGTAGCTTTAAATGCTAATGAGCTGCTGCGGCCACGCCCCTTGAGAGATGATTGGTTACAAAGAACACAATGGTGCTCTAGGAGGAGATTCAGGTGATGGGGGGGGGGGGGGGGGGTTACCTTGGTTGTGATTGGCTAATGGTTACACAAGCCAAAAAACATTGTGACATCATAAAGTGGCCAAAGTCTGATCAGCTCATTTTCAGACAGGTTTTTATAGAAATGGATCAAAAAGAGAGAGAATCTTTGTTCCTGAAACTTTCAGAGTCTCTTTCCACAGAGGGGACACATGTTGATGGAAGAGACATGAAGAAGAGGGGACACATGCTGATGTAGAAGAGACATGAAGAAGAGGGGACACATGTTGATGAAGAGAGACATGAAGAAGAGGGGACACATGTGATGAGAAGAGACATGAAGAAGAGGGGACACATGTTGATGTAGAAGAGACATGAAGAAGAGGGTACACATGTTGATGTAAGAGACATGAAGAAGAGGGGACACATGTTGATGTAGAAGAGACATGAGAAGAGGGGACACATGTTGATGTAGAAGAGACATGAAGAAGAGGGGACACATGTTGATGAGAAGAGACATGAAGAAGAGGGACACATGGTGATGAAGAAGAGACATGAAGAAGAGGGGACACATGTTGATGAAGAAGAGACATGAAGAAGAGGGGACACATGTTGATGAAGAAGAGACATGAAGAAGAGGGGACACATGTTGATGAGAAGAGACATGAAGAAGAGGGGACACATGTTGATGAAGAAGAGACATGAAGAAGAGGGGACACATGTTGATGTAGAAGAGACATGAAGAAGAGGGGACACATGTTGATGTAAAGAGACATGAAGAAGAGGGGACACATGTTGATGTAGAAGAGACATGAAGAAGAGGGGACACATGTTGATGAGAAGAGACATGAAGAAGAGGGGACACATGTTGATGTAGAAGAGACATGAAGAAGAGGGGACACATGTTGATGTAGAAGAGACATGAAGAAGAGGGGACACATGTTGATGTAGAAGAGACATGAAGAAGAGGGGACACATGTTGATGTAGAACAGACATACATACATTACAACATCTTATTGCCTCATATACGTATTTCAAAAGAAGTGCTTCATTCATCAAACTCTTTTATTATTCATGAGTCATTAATATCCAAAACAAAATGGCCCCTTCAACGTTCTCCTTATTGTTATTATTGTTGTCGTGCATTAATCATTTGTATAAGTGACTGTGGACAGGAAGGGATCTTTGTGAATGCAAATATGGAAATGGAAATAAATGTTTACTAATTAGCGTCAATAACTGACACGTGTAGCCGCGGCTAGCAGCTATTAGCATATTAGCTGTGTGCTCATTGTCCACTAAAGACTCTTTAAAGTAGAGACACTACATACTGATATACACCTGAACATCAGCAGGAGAGGACTCTTTAAAGTAGAGACACTACATACTGATATACACCTGAACATCAGCAGGAGAGGACTCTTTAAAGTAGAGACACTACATACTGATATACACCTGCACATCAGCAGGAGAGGACTCTTTAAAGTAGGGACACTACATACTGATATACACCTGAACATCAGCAGGAGAGGACTCTTTAAAGTAGAGACACTACATACTGATATACACCTGAACATCAGCAGGAGAGGACTCTTTAAAGTAGAGACACTACATACTGATATACACCTGAACATCAGCAGGAGAGGACTCTTTAAAGTAGAGACACTACATACTGATATACACCTGAACATCAGCAGGAGAGGACTCTTTAAAGTAGAGCACTACATACTGATATACACCTGAACATCAGCAGGAGAGGACTCTTTAAAGTAGAGACACTACATACTGATATACACCTGAACATCAGCAGGAGAGGACTCTTTAAAGTAGAGACACTACATACTGATATACACCTGAACATCAGCAGGAGAGGACTCTTTAAAGTAGAGACACTACATACTGATATACACCTGAACATCAGCAGGAGAGGACTCTTTAAAGTAGAGACACTACATACTGATATAGACCTGAACATCAGCAGAGAGGACTCTTTAAAGTAGAGACACTACATACTGATATACACCTGAACATCAGCAGGAGAGGACTCTTTAAAGTAGAGACACTACATACTGATATACACCTGAACATCAGCAGGAGAGGACTCTTTAAAGTAGAGACACTACATACTGATATACACCTGAACCAGCAGGAGAGGACTCTTTAAAGTAGAGACACTACATACTGATATACACCTGAACATCAGCAGGAGAGGACTCTTTAAAGTAGAGACACTACATACTGATATACACCTGAACATCAGCAGGAGAGGACTCTTTAAAGTAGAGACACTACATACTGATATACACCTGAACATCAGCAGGAGAGGACTCTTTAAAGTAGAGACACTACATACTGATATACACCTGAACATCAGCAGGAGAGGACTCTTTAAAGTAGAGACACTACATACTGATATACACCTGAACATCAGCAGGAGAGGACTCTTTAAAGTAGAGACACTACATACTGATATACACCTGAACATCAGCAGGAGAGGACTCTTTAAAGTAGAGACACGACATACTGATATACACCTGAACATCAGCAGGAGAGGACTCTTTAAAGTAGAGACACGACATACTGATATACACCTGAACATCAGCAGGAGAGGACTCTTTAAAGTAGAGACACTACATACTGATATACACCTGAACATCAGCAGGAGAGACTCTTTAAAGTAGAGACACTACATACTGATATACACCTGAACATCAGCTGGAGAGGACTCTTTAAAGTAGAGACACTAAATCTGATATACACCTGATCATCAGCAGGAGAGGACTCTTTAAAGTAGAGACACTACATACTGATATACACCTGAACATCAGCAGGAGAGGACTCTTTAAAGTAGAGACACTACATACTGATATACACCTGAACATCAGCAGGAGAGGACTCTTTAAAGTAGAGACACTACATACTGATATACACCTGAACATCAGCAGGAGAGGACTCTTTAAAGTAGAGACACTACATACTGATATACACCTGAACATCAGCAGGAGAGGACTCTTTAAAGTAGAGACACTACATACTGATATACACCTGAACATCAGCAGGAGAGGACTCTTTAAAGTAGAGACACTACATACTGATATACACCTGAACATCAGCAGGAGAGGACTCTTTAAAGTAGAGACACTACATACTGATATACACCTGAACATCAGCAGGAGAGGACTCTTTAAAGTAGAGACACTACATACTGATATACACCTGAACATCAGCAGGAGAGGACTCTTTAAAGTAGAGACACTACATACTGATATACACCTGAACATCAGCAGGAGAGGACTCTTTAAAGTAGAGACACTACATCTGATATACACCTGAACATCAGCAGGAGAGGACTCTTTAAAGTAGAGACACACATACTGATATACACCTGAACATCAGCAGGAGAGGACTCTTAAAGTAGAGACACGACATACTGATATACACCTGAACATCAGCAGGAGAGGACTCTTTAAAGTAGAGACACTACATACTGATATACACCTGAACATCAGCAGGAGAGAACTCTTTAAAGTAGAGACACTACATACTGATATACACCTGAACATCAGCTGGAGAGGACTCTTTAAAGTAGAGACACTACATACTGATATACACCTGATCATCAGCAGGAGAGGACTCTTTAAAGTAGAGACACTACATACTGATATACACCTGAACATCAGCAGGAGAGGACTCTTTAAAGTAGAATCTCTGGAATAGGACTCAGGTGTTATGATGTATTGAGTCTCTGTTATAATAAAACCGTCCTCACTCTGCACACTTTAGATTTCCAGCCTGAGGACGGCGTGTCACCTCGACTGACTTCAGATTTATCTCGGCTCATTTTCTTTTACCGGCCGCCTCTTCATCTTTTGAACTTTAATCATGGCTCAGGGAAAGGAAAGGAGACCCAGGCTTTAGGACAACACTGCAGGTAACTCAGCTCACAGGTAATAAAGACTCCGTCTGCAGCACAAAATCCTCCTGAGACTTTCAATCCTGCACGATATAACCTGGAAATAACCTTTCAGTGGCTCCTAGACCTAATATCACCGACAGAAATACTAGATTTATTAGTTAGCCTCTGACATCAAAACAGATTAAATCAGGAAATCTCAATATTTTAAAGTTTGAAAACAGCATCTTCTGCTATATTTGCTTTAGCTTAGCGTGGTGACGTGAAGTCATGTGACCGTGCTGTAGTTCCTTTAGCCCAACATTAGCCGCCTTTAGCTTAGCGGTGGTGACGTGAAGTCATGTGACCGTGCTGTAGTTCCTTTATAGCCCAACATTAGCCTCCTTTAGCTTAGCGGTGGTGACGTGAAGTCATGTGACCGTGCTGTAGTTCCTTTATAGCCCAACATTAGCCACCTTTAGCTTAGCGGTGGTGACGTGAAGTCATGTGACCGTGCTGTAGTTCCTTTATAGCCCAACATTAGCCTCCTTTAGCTTAGCGGTGGTGACGTGAAGTCATGTGACCGTGCTGTAGTTCCTTTATAGCCCAACATTAGCACCTTTAGCTTAGCGGTGGTGATGTGAAGTCATGTGACCGTGCTGTAGTTCCTTTATAGCCCAACGTTAGCCTCCTTTAGCTTAGCGGTGGTGACGTGAAGTCATGTGACCGTGCTGTAGTTCCTTTATAGCCCAACATTAGCCTCCTTTAGCTTAGCGGTGGTGACGTGAAGTCATGTGACTGTGCTGTAGTTCCTTTATAGCCCAACATTAGCCAGCTTTAGCTTAGCGGTGGTGACGTGAAGTCATGTGACCGTGCTGTAGTTCCTTTATAGCCCAACATTAGCCGCCTTTAGCTTAGCGGTGGTGACGTGAAGTCATGTGACCGTGCTGTAGTTCCTTTATAGCCCAACATTAGCCTCCTTTAGCTTAGCGGTGGTGACGTGAAGTCATGTGACCGTGCTGTAGTTCCTTTATAGCCCAACATTAGCCTCCTTTAGCTTAGCGGTGGTGACGTGAAGTCATGTGACCGTGCTGTAGTTCCTTTAGAGCCCAACATTAGCTTTTTACTTCAGAAAAAGAAAGTTCTGATATAGATAAATTGACCCCTCTCATGGAAACAACACTTTTCTTTTGTGAAATGTCACGAGTTCCTCCATGAAGCAGCTTCTCTTTTATTCTGCTTCACATGTGCTCTAATGCGTCACCACGCCAGATCTAAAAACAAACACACAGCTCGGATCCTCGATCATAGAGAGAAATATAAAGAGAGGAGATATATCTTTTATAATGTTCACAGGACCCACGGGGTGTTTGATGTACACATATTTTACCCTCTCATGCGATAGAGGGGTTTATATGTGTGATACGTCGCTGTATTGACGTCATCACTGAGGGTTAGAACACACACACACACACACACACACACACACACACACACACACACACACACACACACACACACACACACACACACACACACACACACACACACACACACACACACACACACACACACACACACACACACACACACACACACACACACACACACACACACACACACACACACACACACACACACACACACACACACACACACACACACACACACACACACACACACACACACACACACACACACACACACACACACACACACACACACACACACACACACACACACACACACACACACACGAGCATTATACATCATGAGTGTTTCCTTTTCTGTGTTTCCTTTTATCTGACTGTATGGAGGAGGGACAAAGGAAAGAGAAAGAAGAAGGGGAGCAATGGGGGGAGGGCATTTATTATATATTGTGGTACGGTGCACATTTAAACTTTAACGTCTCATTTTTAATAGAAAATATTTGTATTATATTTTATTGGAAATGTACTTTTTTCAGATTTTTTTATTTAATGTATAATTGATTGGACATTTTACGTTAACTTCTTGTGTTTTTATAAATATTTTGAATTAAATTGTATCCTTTATTGGACATTTTAATATAACTTACATTTTATATAAATATTTGTATTATTTCTGTGTTTTTATAAATATTTTTAAATGTATTTTAATTGCATTCTTACCCAAATTAAAACAAATCTCGTGCTGAGAACCAGAGTATTGTGTTGTTGCACGTGTGAGTAATTGCCTGTGTATTCAGTATTTCCCACAGTTCCAGAGGGTTTCCTCTCACCTTGAACTTGTTCCCGACGCTGATGAAACCCAGTTTTCCCGCTTTCTGCTTCACGTCTTTTCTGTTGTTTGAATTCTCGAAAAGCTCTCGGACGAAACGGTCCTTCGACTCGCTGATGAGACATTCGAGAGACATGTGCAGCGCGTCGTTGTTCTTCTCCACAAACCCGGTCTGAAAAACATTTTTAAAAACAGATTAAGAATCTATGCAACTTGCTACCTCTAAGACAGGGGTGTCAAACTCAAGGCCCGGGGGCCAAATCCGGCCCGCGACTTCATTTAATGTGGCCCCACAAGAGCTCTGAAAGAATATAATACGGTTACATGCCGATTTACAGAAGCACGTTGCCCATAAACTACATGTCCCACAATGCATCTCAAATATGAATGTTGTTCAGAATTTGACTTTTTTTCTCAGAATTCGACTTTTTTGCTTCAAAATTTCACATTTTTTTACATTTTCAAATTTTTTCCAGAATTTGGCTTTAAAAAAAAAATCATTTTGTGACATTCTCACTGAAGAGACTTCCAATTATTTGCCCTAGACTTCTGCTTTCAGACGTAGTTAATTATTAAGTTATTACCCTATCCCATAATAATCCAATGCAGAGGCAAATGTAATATAATACATACGTTTATATATATTAAATATTGATATATGTATTTTTATATAGTCTTAAAGTCACAACCGGCCCTTTGAGTGCAACCATAATGCTATGTGGCCCGCGATGAAATTGAGTTTGACCCCCTGCTCTAAGAGCTCTAGACATGAACAGTAAAACAACATCCATAGAAACTACCATACAACTAAAGATGTTCTAATTAAAATGTAAATGCAATAAGGAAAGCAGTGCAACAACAGTGATTTCTGACTACATTTAAGCGTGCTATCCTCTCATTGGTCCGTTTCTTTACTCGTTAGGGTTCTCTACAGTTCAGTAATCACTGATGTGACATTCACTCTCTGCTGCAGGTGTTCAGTGAACGCACCGTTTCGTAGCACACGGCTCCTGCAAAGTGTCTGATAATAAATCCTTCATCATCCCTCACGTTCCTGTGCACCGCCAGCTTAGACTTCCTGGGTACCTGAGGGACACACACACACACACACACAAACACACACAGACTCAGCACATTTCATCCTGCATACTTCATCTCCACAATGACACGTTCATTCCCGCCCCGTCAATCACTCTGTGCTGGAAACGCAGATTAAGAGTCGTGTTGATTAATTTCACTTTAAGCGACAACAACATCACTCAAACTGTATTTATCGGCTTTATTTAAAGGGCTGAAAACACTTATTTGTATGTATGCATGTTTATAAATGCCTATATGTTTACACTTTAGCGTGTTTGTATGAAAACACATCGTTTACGACTGAACCTTGGTAATTCAGTTATTGCTGAAAAAACAAGAATAAAACCACGAAGCACTTGTTGAGTGAATTGAAAGCTTAAAGTAACTGAGCTCTGATTCTGCTGGAAGTGAATATATCTGCATTATTATTAAGTCACTTTGGATAAAAGCTAAATGAAACGTAATGTAATGATGTACAGTATGTGAACATCTGTAAGTGTGTGAAATCACCCTCATTTCTGTGACCTGTATGAGTCACTGCCTCACAATCAGCTTTAATTGAACCCTAAATATATTACATTGATATTTATATATATTTGTTTATACTTTCCCCTGTGGTCTTTACAGATTTGAGAGCGACTTAACTCATTGGTTTCTCAACGTAACACCACCAGACTGACCACTAGATCAGTCCCATTCAGGAAGAGGACTTCTGGTCAGTTATCATTCTCGGTCACAGCAATACAAAACTCTCGCCCACTCAAATCAAAGACAAACATACAACCCATCTTTACAGCTCACTTAAAAACATGTGTGTTACATGTTGTGATCGTGGACCCCTGGTTTCTGTTGTGTGATTGTGACGTGCTATATGTGACATGTATGTAGTAACGTGTGTTGGAAATGAGCAATGTTGGCTAAAGCTGCTCCATTTACTGTTGTTAGTGACAGTTGATCAATGAGGACTGTCCACGACACTGTGAACAATACACTAAACTCACGGTGAGGCGGAAGTGGTTCTTGTGCTTGTTGTGCACGGTGTCGGTGAAGTGCTGGTCGCTGGGCTGAGGGAGGCGGTTCTCCTCGTCCAGGATGTCCAGCACGCCCACCATCTTCGCCTCCACCAGATCTGTGCAGGGAAAAACAGGAGAAGCATCAAATGTCTGCGTCCAAGACCACAGTCAAGAGAGCAAAGATGCAAGTAATCGTCAAGTTCCCTTACACGACAGGAAAGTGACAAGTCCCAATTAGAAATAAGCAATTTGTGACTTTCAGAACTACAAGACGACAAAAAGTCCAGTCTCACATTTAGATCCAAAAGTTCTTTACAGTCAAGGTCAACAAGTTCCATGTATGTCCCAAGATGTTCAAGTCCCAATTAAAGACCTGAGTAAAGGCCAACAAGTACGAAATTGGAGACGAGTCCCACGTCGAGACAGACAGAAAAGTAATTTACCAAATTGAGAAAGACAAGTCACAAGTCCCAGTTAAAAGCTCAGTTTTGTGACTTCCAGAACTACAAGACCCAAACCATGTCTGGAAGAGTCAGTACGAGTCACGTCTCATTCAAGACCTGAAACTAATCTAAAAGTCAGAGGTCAGTACCAGAGTCAAGGTTCACACGTACCATGTCCCGTCCCAAGTTTAGAAGGTCAAGTCCCACATAAAGTCACATGTCAAAACCAACAAGTCCCAATCTAAACAACCAGTCATGCCAAGCTAAGAACGGGAAAACCCCAAATAAGCAGGTCAGCAGCGTCTTTTTTTTTTTTTAAATACGACTATTGGCCAAGACCAAGTTGTTTTTATCGTTTGAGGACCTGGAAAGGGTTATTAACGCCTTTGTTACCTCGAGGTTGGACTATTGCAACGCTCTGTATGTGGGTATGGACCAGGCTCAATTAAACGCCTGCAGCTAGTCCAGAACGCTGCTGCACGTTTGCTGACTGGCCACAAAAAGCGTGACCACATCACCCCTATTCTGGCCTCACTACACTGGCTTCCAGTTCGGTTCAGAATTGATTTTAAAATCCTTTTATTTGTTTTAAAGCCTAAATGGGCTGGCTCCGGCCTATATAGCTGAACTGCTCCAGCGCTACACCCCAGCCAGAGCTTTAAGGTCTGCTGACCAGCTGCTGCTGGCCTTCTAGTCAGAGCGGAGCACGACTCCTGACTTTTCCCTGTGTTTATAATATCTGTTGTAATTTATTGTGCTTATAGAAATGTGTTTTATGTGATTGTAGTTATTACATGTACAGCACTTTGGCCCGACCAAAAATCTCTTTTAAATGTGCTTTATAATAAACCTTGATTTGATTTGATTTGAAACAAGACCATCAAGCACAATGTCCTATAACATGACCAACGAGTCCCAAATAAAGACAGACAGATTGTAAGTTCGTCCTGAAGCAGCACCAGGTTGACAGACTGGTCGTTTCATAATGCATGATGCACAGATGGTGCTAAATAAATAAACATCTTGCGATTTCCAAATGTGTTTGTGCAGACGGGGATATTTTCCATTAGTTTCCAATCTTTGTTAACATTTCTACTTCGTCTTGCACGCAGTCATGTCTCCTGTCTGTACAGATGTAATGTTCTGCTCCATAAAGTGCGATGTTAATGTCCTCTCTGCTGTTCGTGTGGACAGAGGAGCTGCTGGAACACAAACATCCCAGTGATCTACAGTCCCCCGGGCCAGTGAACACGGCTCAGAGCTACAGACTGTATTACAGCGTCTAATATCGATGCCGTTTCACAGAGCTGGACATCAGCCAAAAGCATAATTAACCTCCTTCAATCTGTAATCCCCTCACGTCCATCTGCCTCCGTGTTCATGAAGACACGTAGCAGGCAGGACAGGAGGTCACATGCCTCTTTGCTTTGTCTGTTCATGAAACAGCGAAGAGGCTCGGAGGTCAAACTGTGGAGAGGCGGCTCTCTAAGGGCTCCGAGCAGCAGCACATTAAGAGCCATAATGAGAAGCTCTCTGCTGTTAGGGCTCGTAAACACAACTTCTACTCATGGATCGCTCCACAAGATGGGAACAAGGAAATAAAAACAGGACTTCACAAAGCAGCAGCAGCCTTTAAACCCTCAGAGAGACACTCAAGAACTCCTTATCTGAGAGTGTTATAGAGAGTAGGTGAAGTCAGACTTAAATATTGGCTATCAGATCAATATTAAAGTCCAAGGTCAACCTCCAAGACTTTAGGACCAAACAGTTGAAGTTCTGGTTCAATGGAAAGACCTCTAAGTCCCAAGAAAACAGCAACTAGTAGAAAGTACAGACAGGGAAGTCCCAAATGAAGTCTGAAGTATCTCAAGTCAAGATCTACAGATCGGGGTCAAGGTCTAAAAGAGGTCCGGGAGTAAAGACCCAGAAGACCAGGACAGAAAGGTCTCAACCCCAACAAGTCCCAATGTACCAGTTAAGGCAGTACAGGGTAACCCCAGGAGGTCAGAGTAAACCCTGATCAGTACAAAAGATCCCAGGTTAAGACGGGGAGGCTATGTTATCGTGTTGAGTGAGCATTTAAAGTTCACCATGTGTTCTTCTAGAGACGCTATAGACATGACTGACTGTCAGCTGTTAAGATGACCTCTATCTAAGGTTGATGACCTTTAACCTCTCCGAGCAGCAACAGATGTTTCTTCTTTTCTCTGTGTGATGTTCCTGATGTAAGACCCTCTGCAAATCTCCTGACGTTTGTACTTCGCTGCAGAACGCTTGACACTGTGATGATTTACCTAATACTGTTTATTTCAAAAATCTTCATTTCAGTATAACGGAAGTGTTTCCTCACCATTTTGAGGTGCAAAATATGACTCGGCAGCTTTAACCTGTTAAGCCCCGAGCCTGTTTTTCAGGTTTCAGGCTCGAAAATGACATGCCCAAAACAAATGACTACAACTTCACTTCTAAAAGGGTTATATGAATAATTTCTTTTATCAAAGCAAGGTTACATCTGTGAGCTGGATGTAGAAGTGTCAGAATCAATATAGATGTTTCTCAGTCAGAGTAAATTCAGATGGAACATAGCAAAAAAAGGTAAATTCTTACCTCCGCCTAAAGAAAAAACATTACTTATAGTGAAAACCACCCTTGAATGACTAAAAGCTTTAGGAATCCAAACTATAACATGTAATAAGTACCCTGTATCAAGATTGAGGCAAAACAAGTTAAATTTGACCTTTTTAGAGATATTTAGCAAAAAAAAGTTCCAGGCGGAATAAGCTTTCGGCACATTTGGGTACATCTGGTTCCATCAGTGCCATTTGACCTTTTTCAGGTACCAGACTATACAAATGATGTATTACATTGAATTATCACCATCGGTATTCATTCCACTCAAAGAAAAAAAAATTAAATTAAATGTTTTAAAAAAAAATAAAAATAAACTTTTTTTTTTTTTTTTTTGTGAAGAAAAAAAAAGACCGCCGACGGGGGCTTTGGGGCTTAACAGGTTAAGACATGTATTTCCCGCTTCGCTCTAATGCAGTATTTCACCTGAAAGTGGGCGGGGCCTTATTTTGGCCAAAAGGTGACGTTAGCATGCTCTCATCTGTAGCACCGTCTTCATAAAAAGTGTAAATAACACTAAATATTCATGTGAAGAGTCAGCGGTTGAAAGCACATTTACTCAATCGATACAATTCTGAGGATTTTTTCACAAAAAAAGCTTTTTATGAAAAGGACATTTTCTACTTTTTTTTTGCAATTGCTAAAACGACAAGTCCCAGTTGAGACGGGAAGGGTTGCAAGGGATGTGAAGAACAACCAGATCCAAAACAAGAGTAGGAGTCACAAATCAAGTCCAGTCCTACTGTAGGTGTTACCCCTGAATGAATGCATTAGGGCGCCACACAGAGGGGTATTTAATACAGGACTGATGCTTAAACACGCAGAAGCAGAGCCTGACGTTTACTAAGGAAAAATAATCAACCAATTCACTTTCAACATAAAATGTCTGTATTTTTAACCCCAAATAATAATCAGTACATTAGTCAAAGTCAAAGTCCGCTTTATTCAGGGTTCCTGCAGGTTTCACCAACTCAAATGTAAGACTTTTTAAGACCTTTTAAGACACTTTGAATAGAATTTAAGACCTATTTCACGGCAAGAAAGTATGAAGGAAAATTGCTATGAAAGAAGAAATACGTCCCATAATTACTTACAAAGTAATTGTACTGGTTACTTTGCAGCCGGACATTCCCCAAAACACATTTAGACGATCGCAACACAGAAGTACCTTTCAAATCCCATCATTTTTAAGACCTTCTAAATCATATTTAAGACCTTTCTAAAGCCTTAAATTCAGATTATCAAATGTAAGACTTTTAAGACCCCGCGGGAACCCTGTTTATTGTACATCCAGAAATCTCGAAATATCGTTTCCCGCAGTCCTACAGTGTGACATATATACATCAAACAAAGGGCCTAGATAACCGGGGTATACAGTTTAAAATGTTAATAATATAATTAAGTGTTCAAAGTACAGTTTCAGTGCATTAACCAAACAACTCCTGTCAAAGACCATTTACCAGAACAACTTCAATCCAATAGGCAAATTAACTCAGAGAGCCTAGGATTGTTTAAATCATGGGGATTGACTGTGAGTGAGTGTGGGGGGGGGTAAGAAGTCTTGTTTGTCCTTTGTCACTCAGTTTAAGAGTGTAGTTCAGGGGATAGGGATGTGTGAGAGTAGAGTTGTAAAGTTCTGGAGGGAAAAGTGAAGTTTCACGGTAAAAAAAACCTGGTTTGAACGTTTGGTTAGAAGTCGAGTGTTTGTCTAGTGGCTGTTGTTGTTGACCTTATGTTGCACACGTGATTAACAATCTCAAACACATCATCAGTCTGATTCTCCGAGCCGCTCTGCTTCTTACCTATGCAGTCCTGGTTGTCGACGTAGTGGACCTCGTTGACTCCGAGACCCTCCCTGTGGTACAGCTCTTGCTCCTGGAATACAGACGACAGGGTTTAATAATGAGAAGCCTTAACGATGTGCTCTGCTAACGAGCAGCAGGACGAGTCTGCGCTTCAGCCTGCAGGCCTCTTCCAGCTCTCTGCCGTCAAGGTGCTTCATGCTCCACACATTTATCCGTTAAGGTGCAAATATATTCAAATGTGTCGATGGCTTTAGGCTCAAATGAGGCGTCTAACATTTGGAGACAGGACGTAAAAAGATGATCAGAACGAACGTCGTCGTATCGTTACGGGGTTTGAATGATACTTCATCTTTAAGGAGTTCAAACAGGTCTGGCTCCTGTGATCAGATACTTATGATTAGTTAATGATTTAAAACTGTAATTGAACTAACTAATTCAACTTAGCAGCGTTTTCTTCAATTTTGTGAGTCTAATTATATTAGAAAAAGGAGGCTGTTATGCACGATGTTACTGACGGATACATCTGTTTGGGCGAGTATGCAGATGAGGAGTTTAGGGTCAAATGCATTTGGGGAAAGTAGGTAAAAAGATTATCAAAATGAACGTCCAAAATAACATTAAGGTTTTAACGATGTTTAAGAAGTTCAAACGGGTCTGGCTCCAGTGATCAGATACTTATGTTTAGATAAAGTGTTAAAGCTTTGGCTTCTGTAATTTAAAGTGGACCTATCATGCTATATTATAATAATATAGTGTAGGGCCATACCTATATAAGGCATATTTATACTTTTTCTTTTTCAAAATACCAAACAGATCATGCATTTTAGCCATGCCTCATTTTGCTCAATTTGAAAAATGTTAGATCTGTTTTAGCAAGGGCAGATTCAGTGAGAACAGCACCATCTACAGGCCTGGCATATGTACTACAGCGTCTCCAGCGCTTTCGAACGGCAATGGCCGTGGCTGTCTCCTCCTGATTGGTGGAGTTGGCCAATAGCCGTAGCGCCACCGTCCTGACGTCAGGACAGTGTTCAAATCTGGATCAGTTTTGATCAGATCCGTTGCAGCCCCTTTTTTAGAGATTTGGGTATGGAGGAAAATAGAGAGGGTTGTTTTCTGACACTTGGTGAGTTCCCTGGAACACCGGGGACACATATTCATGTAGAAAAGACGTACACAAGTGCATTTTGCATGATAGGTCCCCTTAAGTTAAATGAGAGAACAGTGACATTTCAGACCTCGGTGTCGTCAACTGAGCAACGTTTTCTGCTATTTTGTGAGTCTAACGCTCTCCTGACAGTGAAATGATATTAGAAGTGGCGGCTTTTATGCACGATGTTACTGACGGATATATCTGTTTTGGGCGAGATGAAGAGTTTAGGATCAACTGAGGCGTCTAACATTTGGAGAAAAAAGGCAACAAGACGATCAGAACGAACGTCCAAAAGAAGAACAGGTATGGCTCCAGTGATCAGGAGAATTGTAAATGATCTCTAATTGTAGTTGAAAACAGTGACTCTTGTTCGGTCAACTGAGCAGCATTTATTTTTATTCCGTGAGTCCAAAGCTCTCCAGACGGCAGGGGGGATGATTATGGATGCTGCAGCTTTCTGAGCAGACGCACTCGAGTGCCTTCTGGTTCGTTACGTGAATACCCAGAGTTACAGAGAAATGATATATATCGAGCATCATTATTTTCCAAAAGACGGCCTGTAATGGTTTGTTTGGGGGCTGAAGACGTCTGGAGAGTTTCCTCTGAATAGAAAAGACCAGAGGTTAACAGAAAGAAAACAACTCTCTTCACTTCATTCTGCAGCTGGTTTTCATCTAAAAAGATATTCTTTTCAAACAGAAACACACTCCCAGGATGAACTCATGGGTTCATTGAAGTAAAACTGTAATCATTGAAATGTGCGCTTTGGGGGGAAATGTTCTTAAAAAAGTGTTGAAGCTTCAGAAAATCAATGCTTTACTCTGCATAATGTGGGGGGGGGGGACACACCTCATCTTAGACAAATAAGTGTTTCCAATAAGAGTATGAGAGTGTGAGTGCTGCCTGAGGGACACGTTGGGACACGCTGGGACACGTTGGACACGCTGAGACGCTGGGGACACGCTGGGACACGCTGGACTCGTTGGGACACGCTGGGACACGCTGGGACACGTTGGGACACGCTGGGACACGCTGGGACACGTTGGGACACGTTGGGACACGCTGGGGGACACGCTGGGACACGTTGGGACACGCTGGGACACGTTGGGACACGCTGGGGGACACGCTGGGACACGTTGGGACACGCCGGGACACGTTGGGACACGCCGGGACACGTTGGGACACGCCGGGACACGCTGGTACACGCCGGGACACGTTGGGACACGCCGGGACACGTTGGGACACGCCGGGACACGCTGGGACACGCCGGGACACGTTGGGACACGCCGGGACACGTTGGGACACGCCGGGACACGCTGGTACACGCCGGGACACGTTGGGACACGCCGGGACACGTTGGGACACGTTGGGACACGCCGGGACACGTTGGGACACGCCGGGACACGTTGGGACACGTTGGGACACGCCGGGGCACGCTGGGACACGCTGGGAGACACGCTGGGACACGTTGGGACACGCTGGGACACGTTGGGAGACACGCTGGGACACGTTGGGACACGCTGGGAGACACGCTGGGACACGTTGGGACACGTTGGGACACGCTGGGACACGTTGGGAGACACGCTGGGACACGTTGGGACACGCTGGGGCACGCTGGGACACGCTGGGACACGTTGGGACACGCTGGGACACGTTGGGAGACACGCTGGGACACGTTGGGAGACACGCTGGGACACGTTGGGGACACGTTGGGAGACACGCTGGGACACGTTGGGACACGTTGGGACACGCTGGGACACGTTGGGACACGCTGGGACACGTTGGGACACGCTGGGACACGTTGGGACACGTTGGGACACGCTGGGACACGTTGGGAGACACGCTGGGACACGTTGGGACACGCTGGGGCACGTTGGGACACGTTGGGACACGCTGGACACGTTGGGACACGCTGGGACACGTTGGGACACGCTGGGAGACACGCTGGGACACGCTGGGACACGTTGGGACACGTTGGGACACGCTGGGACACGTTGGGAGACACGCTGGGACACGTTGGGACACGCTGGGGCACGCTGGGGCACGCTGGGACACGTTGGGACACGTTGGGACACGCCGGGACACGTTGGGACACGTTGGGACACGCTGGGACACGCTGAGACTCGCTGGGACACGGTGGGACACGCTGGGACACGTTGGGAGACACGCTGGGACACGTTGGGACACGCTGGGCACGTTGGGACACGTTGGGACACGCTGGGACACGTTGGGACACGCGGACACGTTGGGACACGCTGGGAGACACGCTGGGACACGCTGGGACACGTTGGGACACGTTGGGACACGCTGGGACACGTTGGGACACGTTGGGAGACACGCTGGGACACGTTGGACACGCTGGGGCACGCTGGGGCACGCTGGGACACGTTGGGACACGTTGGGACACGCCGGGACACGTTGGGACACGTTGGGACACGCTGGGACACGCTGAGACTCGCTGGGACACGGTGGGACACGGTGGGACACGTTGGGACACGTTGGGACACGCTGGGACACGCTGGGACTTTGACCCACAGATCCTCACCTCTTTCAGGATGCGCTCGTTGAAGAACTGCTGCAGCTTCTCGTTGCAGTAGTTGATGCAGAACTGCTCGAAGCTGTTGTGTTCAAAGTACTCTGCGGGGACACCAGAGAGTTAGAGAGGCTGCAACACACTCACAGGAGATCAGAGGGAAGCATGCAGGGCGTGAAGGCTCTTTCCTTCTCTCATCTTATTGCAGTTCTGATGTTTGTTTATTTCTGATACTACTAGTCCGTCCATTAGAGCAACAGGAATCTTTATGTGCATGAATAACTGTACTGCTGTTATATAGCACTGTAGTGGCATCCAAGGTTTCCTTTGATGCCACTACAGTGCGGGGTTGACGACACGCAATCCAGAGCAATAAGCAGCCGAAGGTTTTCAGTCCAAAAATGTAATTTATTAACAAAACAGGTATTGACTTAAATAGTCTCAAAATAACAAATCTAACTAATAATTTCAGCGATATACTTTCCTATATAAACTATACTTAACAGTCCAATTTGCAACACTAATTTCCTTTACAATTTGCGGTCGAAAAACTGTTCCGCTCCCCGTCTCATCAGGTCTCAGAGCACCGCGGCTGTCCTCAATTACCTCACTTAAATAAACACCGGAAGGTACAAGGAAACATATTTACGATTTAAAATAAACAATAATTTCATCAAAAGATATTCACCATGGCAATATAAATCATTTTACATCATTAATTCATTTATCAAATTATGAATCTAAATAATAACTTCATCCTGCAGTGCTACACTTATTTCATCTACTTGAATGTGTACTTCAAAGCTACCTCTTTAATTCTATATGGTCACTGTTACAGCCGCCGCCTCCTCTCTGCCCATTAACCTGTCTCTAAGTGTTTGCAGCTGTGTGTTGTATATGTATATGAGCTGTGCCGTTGCCCTGACGCCATTGGATGCCGGCTTCCTGTCCCTCCCCGGTAGGCGTGACCGAAGATCTGGATTGGAGCATGCCGGCCCGACTCTCCAATGCAGTGTGTGCACCTCAGTCAGTCGAGAGGTCTGCATCTGTGTCTCTCGGTACTCTCTCTGTACATTCTAGGCTAGTTTGTTAACGGCGGTTAACTAGGTTGTGTGTGTATTTGGTTTATACTTGTCACTCTGTTCATCTTAAAGAACAAGGTTAACTGTGCTTAACTTGTCTCTAGGCTTTGTTTCATAACAGCCTATTTTTGTTAATCTCCTTTTCATTAAACAACTTCCAATTGACCAATTCCAACTGGTATGTTATTTTCCACTTTCCAACAGTCACTATATTTAAAGCAAATCTATGTTATGTTTAAACCGTGCTATCTTGTGTTCTCATTAATATGAAAGATGAATAACGGGTGCGTACCAAGTCATTGTTTAACCTGCGAGACTATCCGTCCTCTTTGTGGGATGAAGGGTTTCTGACTGTGATTTTCAGACACTTACAAATCCGGCGATGTCGAGGACCCGATGAAGTTGGCGGAGGATTGGAAGGGGAAGCACTGGTTGGCGCGCGTCACCACGTGGTCGAACAGCCGGCTGTAAACCGCCTTCGCCAGCGCGTCGCGGGCGTTGTTCGCCTGCTCCACCTTCAGAGGAACTCTTTAAAACACAGGAGGAAGAGGAGGGTCAGAATGAGGAGTTACAGGAGAGGAGAGAGAAGAACACAGAAAAGCAGAGGACGTGGATATGCCAGTGTGAAAAGAGATGTTTTGAGAGATAACAACAAACAGGTGTTTACTCTTTATGTCTGAGTGCTTCTGTGCGATGTGAATGTTTGAAGGCAAGTGTTCATCCTTTAAAGTCATCATCCTTGCATCCTATTTAGATATAACTGCACTTCCACTAGTTCATTAGTCATATATAAGGTTTCATTTAAAAGCAGAATACTTTTTTATCAAAAGGGTAAATCAGCATTGCTCAATTTAGGAAAATAAATTACGTCTGAAAACGTCTGATTAAAACACTTAAATAAACATTTAAAGTAAAAAATGTGCAGCATTTTTCTTATATAAAAACAAAAAGTATGTGCAGTACAAATGTCTAATTAAAATAGAATCATTATAATTATCTTCACAAATAAAGTAGAGGTTGTTTTTCGACAAATAGCAACACAACGACTAAAATAGTGCGGACACATTCATGTTATTAAACGTGAGCAGATTGACAGGGAATTAAAGAAGCACTCATGACTTGGTGCACAGAGAGTCTGATGCGTGTGTTTTGGACAGCTCTACAAAACAAGAAATGTACCCTTCTGTGCTCTGGGCGTGAACGAGCCATTTACCTCTGACGTATATCTGTGGAACAATGACTGCAGACTCCTGAGAGAGGAGTGGAGGTGTGACTCTGCAGCAGATCATTGTGTTATCGACAGCAGGAGAGAGAGACGTGGCTTCAGAGAGCGCTTTGCAGGTATTGTAATTGCTTCTGACTGCGTGAGAGTGCTCGGTTCAATAGCTGCAGACAAAAGGAGATGACCCGACCGCGGGGGCAAGAGAAAGTGAATTAATCTGAAGTTTGTGCAGCTGCAGTGCGGAGGAACTCTCTGAGAGACACAGCATCTCCTCTGCACAGAGGAAGGGAACACAGGTCTGAGAGCGAGTCTTTCAACCGTGTTTTCAGACGCGCTGATGAAAGGGACGTGCAATCATGCAGCCTTTAAAGCCGTGTTCATTTTGGCAGCTATTCTTTATTTAGTCTTTAGACAAAAATGGTTATTAGTTTTATCCTTCATAGTTTAGTCGATGAAAAATCATTAAATTTTAGTCAAAATGTTTTCTCTCTTTAAACTAATTCAGTTTGGCGAATACAGGAATCTGAAATCTGAATCAAGGTGACAGCATCAAGTGTTGAAATTCGTAAAGCAACATTTCACTCTCTAACACTTTACTTGTGTAATATCTAGGGATGGGTATCGTTAAGGTTTTTAACGGTACTACTACTCTTAAAATCTGTGTGCACGCCGCTGCAGCGTGTCTGTGAGGCCAGGCCTCCCGCACACAGAGAGACAGAGAGGCCACGCCTCCCGCACACAGAGACAGAGAGGCCACGCCTCCCGCACACAGAGACAGAGAGGCCCCGCCCCCCGCACACAGAGAGAGAGTGAGGCCCCGCCCCCCGCACACAGAGAGAGAGTGAGGCCCCGCCCCCGCACACAGAGAGAGAGTGAGGCCCCGCCCCCCGCACACAGAGAGAGAGAGAGGCCCCCCCCCCGCACACAGAGAGAGAGAGGCCCCGCCCCCCGCACACAGAGAGAGAGAGGCCCCGCCCCCCTCACACAGAGAGAGAGAGAGCCCCGCCCCCCGCACACAGAGAGAGAGAGGCCCCGCCCCCCGCACACAGAGAGAGTGAGGCCCCGCCCCCCGCACACAGAGAGAGAGAGAGGCCCGCCCCCCGCACACAGAGAGAGAGAGAGGCCCGCCCCCCCGCACTCAAGGAGATCGCTCTTCTGGAGTGAAGAGAGTGGAAATAATGATATTGCAAGTTAGAACCGTAAGATGCATTTTGACGGACAAGACGGACCCTGCATTTGAATGTCCGATAGTCCACCATTAACACCTTAGTCCCGTCCGTCTCGTCAACGAAAACTAAATATACATTTCGTCATAGTTTTTATTATCAAGAATCTATTTTCAGCTCGTCATCGTCTCGTCTTAGTCGTGCAAAAAAGGTCGTTGACGAACATTTTTCGTCATAGTTTCGTTGACGAAATGAACACTGCTTTAAAGTCACAAATGCAAACGTGCTACAACGCCCCTAACCTCTTCCATAAGTTGAAATGTGCTGCAGCTTCAGAAAGGATGCAGATATAAAAACCCAGATGTTCCACATGAAGAAACATCTCCAGCAACTTGAGGAGACATGCGCAGCGTTTACTAAAAGCTGCAGAAACCAAACGCTGAAGAAGCTCAAAACACAACGGACACCACACAGGGATTCTAGCCTCTGCAGACCGTTAACATGCATCAACACCTACAGAACACACTACAGGAGAGGGACCCCAAAAAGCAGAATGGAGCCCCTTTAATTGTGCAGCACTAAACCCCCAGAATTCAGTCTAACAGGATTGAATTGTGCATTATGTCTCATCTCATTCGATTTGAAATGTACAAACAGTAGTCTCATTATTCTGCCTGCATCACTGCGTCACTTGAGCCCCGTTTCACTTCCTTTCTACTTTGTATTGGACATGTAGCATTAAAGGGCTCCTATTATACTATTTGTAAGCATAGGTCTCAGATATATAAAAAACATGTCTCTGAAATGTTTTGCTCAAAATACCAAACAGATCATTCTAGCCTCAAACCCTTCAGTCCTGTTACTAGCTTTAAAAAAAAAAGAACTACTCAGCTAAATGCTGCCGTGATGAAACTCCATATCATGTTCCAAACCACATCAAGGATTCTCTCTGAAACAGCATGGAGCTCAAACTCTTTCTCTCTCTCAGGTTTACCTCAAGGTGAGTTCCTTTTTATTTCCTGCTTCTTCACACATACTCTCTCCAGTACAGGTTAGCTCTGAGTGTTAGCATGCTAATGTAAACACAGACCATATTACTTTCAGAACACGTCTCATTGTTTCTGACAGCAACGTTTCTGATTGGCCCGTGGGTGTAAAGCCCGCCCACATTTTAGTAATGTCGTCATGACGCAGCAAATCTGGATCAGCTCTGTTGCTCCCCCGTTTTAGAGATGTGGGGACGGAGGAAAAGAGAGAGGGGTTTGTTTCCTGACACTTTGAGAGTCTCCTGACACACCGGGGACACACCGGAGACACCCGGGGACACACCGGGGACACACGGGGGACACACCGGGGGACACACCGGGGACACATAGATGTAGAGAAGACATCAAAAAGTGCATTTTGCATGATAGGAGACCTTTAAATAGAAACCCTCGAGCCGAGCAGAATCAGGATGCTTCATCAGCCGTCTCTCACTTAGATTTCCTCTCATGACTTTAAATGAAGTTCATTTTCTAATCCCTCTTTTTTCCCCATGTGGTGTGTTTGAAAGCAGCAGAAATTCTCCGCGAGTCGATGGCAGTAATTACTCTGAGAGGAGGAGGGAAACATCGGGGAATACATATTAGGATACTTGTACCATTAGTGTTCTGACACTCTGCTGCCCTGGCATTTAGACCTCTATGGAAACCCTCAGAGCCACGGCATGAATTAAACATGGGGTTGATTCAAGATTACAAAGACTCAAAGGTTTTATTGTCATATGCACATAAGCTACAGTGTAGAGAAATCCCATTGGACCAGGGAGATGCTGCCTTCAGGGACCAACACAGACATGTCATTAAAAACAGGATATAATATGCCGTCTTCTAAAAACTGACGGATAAATTCAGAATGCTTTTTCGTCCTTGAATCCTCTCATCTTCTCCTGATTCCTTGATACAAAAGTAAATTAGGACACATGTTGAAAGTATCCTTAAATAAGCGCTAAGGAGTCGAGGATAAGGAGGCTTCCAGAGAAGAAGGAAGCAAGGAAACACGAGTTGAAAATTGTAAAGGTGTAGAAATAGCAATGAAAATCTTCTGACCTGAGCTCCTCCAACATATGTAATAAAATACAAAATAAAAAGTAGTGCAAAAAGTCTATATACATGAAAATAGAATATGATATTGATGGAGGATAGTTCCAGCTGCTGAAACATTTGAACATCATGTTGACATCTGGGATATCTCAGAGTTCTTTCAAACGCAGGGAAGTGCTGTTAACTAACGTCTTCATTCCCAAGATCACACTTCATCAGAGTTAAGTTCACACGGATTAAAATGGACATTCACACTCCCATAAAATGAAATATTTAACGTTCATTTCTTTGATCTCAAATCCATCGGCTGACGCTCAGACTCAGATATGTATAACACTGGAATCTGTACTCCTTTGTTAGTAAAGGCAATTGTTTATAGAAATATGTTTTCATATCGGTAGCTAATTGTTAGTCGCACATTATTGATTTACCCTAAAGAGGCCCGATTCTGCTCGTGTGTTCTCCAGGTTTAAGTGCATGTAAATGGTCTGCAGAGGCTAAAATCCCTGTGTTCCCTCCAGAGGGAGTATCTCTCGCTCCTTGCTCAAATCACCTCTATTTGAGTCCTTTGTTTACCGTCACTACGTAACACTCACGCTCCTATTGGCTGCAATTGGCACATTGTACGTGATAGGCTAAGGGGCGGGACATCTCTAAGCAGGTTGACCAATCACAACAGAGCTGGCCAGCTAACCAATCAGTGCAGACTGGGCTCTGGTTTCAGACAGAGGGTGAAAAGAGGTGCATGTGCCAGATTCTGCTTGTGTGTTCTATATGTTTTAGTGCATGTAAACGGTCTGCAGAGGTTAAAATCTCTGTATTCCATCCGGAGGTAGGCTAAGAGGGCGGGACATCTCTAAGCAGGTTGACCAATCACAACCGAGCCGGCAAGCTAACCAATCAGAGCAGACTGGGCTCTGGTTTCAGACAGAGGGTGAAAAGAGGTGCATGTGCCAGATTCTGCTTGTGTGTTCTATATGTTTTAGTGCATGTAAACGGTCTGCAGAGGCTAACATCTCTGTATTCCATCCGGAGGTAGGCTAAGAGGGGGGACATCTCTAAGCAGGTTGACCAATCACAACAGAGCCGGCAAGCTAACCTATCAGAGCAGACTGGGCTCTGGTTTCAGACGGAGGGTGAAAAGAGGTGCACTTTTTGTAAGTTATATTATATCTATGTATAAATCGTATTCCATTGGATTTATAATGACACAAACATCGTCCCTGCAGAAGTGTTTTCCCTCATTAAAAGTCAGCCATGTCGTTAACCGTGTTTCTCTTCCGCTGAAGGGAAATCAATTACCCAGAGTCGATCGCCCTCTGACTCCTCGCTGTCAGAGTTTCAGCGCTGACTCGTCATCAGACGTCTTGTGTCTGAGTGCTGCCGCTAATAAGATGGCAGTTTGTATTAGTGTGAACATGCTGTACATATATATATATATTAAAGATATATCCTCTCAGGCTGAGTCACGCTGACCTGCAACGACACTCTGAGTTATTTAGAAAAGCTCCCGAGTGTTTTTATAACAGAGCGAGGCAGTGGGCGGGAAAGGAGAAGATTACTAATGGTGAGAAAGTTTTCAAAATAATAAAAGCATAACGGAAGAATAAAAACGAGGTTATTTTCTGCAATAATCCATGTAGAGAAATGAGAAATGTTTTTTGGCCGCTGATAGCTCCATTAATGGTGCATCGTTCGCAGCCTTCTGCCCCGTATCAGGAGCATATGGCAGTAATGATATCAGAGCAAACAAACCCAAACAGTCCAGAGCGTTGCTTGGCTTTTTTTGTTTCGGCATCTGCTAAAAAAATCATCAAACTCTCATTAGGAGAGGACTCTTTAAAGTGGAGACACTACATACTGATATACACCTGAACATCAGCAGGAGAGGACTCTTTAAAGTAGAGACACTACATACTGATATACACCTGAACATCAGCAGGAGAGGACTCTTTAAAGTAGAGACACTATATACTGATATACACCTGAACATCAGCAGGAGGGACTCTTTAAAGTAGAGACACTACATACTGATATACACCTGAACATCAGCAGGAGAGGACTCTTTAAAGTAGAGACACTACATACTGATATACACCTGAACATCAGCAGGAGAGCACTCTTTAAAGTAGAGACACTACATACTGATAACACCTGAACATCAGCAGGAGAGGACTTTTAAAGTAGAGACACTACATACTGATATACACCTGAACATCAGCAGGAGAGGACTCTTTAAAGTAGAGACACTACATACTGATATACACCTGAACATCAGCAGGAGAGGACTCTTTAAAGTAGAGACACTACATACTGATATACACCTGAACATCAGCAGGAGAGGACTCTTTAAAGTAGAGACACTACATACTGATATACACCTGAACATCAGCAGGAGAGGACTCTTTAAAGTAGAGACACTACATACTGATATACACCTGAACATCAGCAGGAGAGGACTCTTTAAAGTAGAGACACTACATACTGATATACACCTGAACATCAGCAGGAGAGGACTCTTTAAAGTAGAGACACTACATACTGATATACACCTGAACATCAGCAGGGAGGACTCTTTAAAGTAGAGACACTACATACTGATATACACCTGAACATCAGCAGGAGAGGACTCTTTAAAGACTAATTGTCCTAACTACAGATTGTGTTATTGGGCTATATAAATAACATTTGATTGTTACTGGAGTTAGCCAAAAAGGTGCTTTATTATAATTATAACATAACAACTCGTTATTTCTGTCAAGAGTTAGAACAATTGGAATATATTCTACTTAAAAATAAAAACACCATTATGGCAAAAACTGTGCCTGAAAATTAAGGCTATATTTTGCATAAAGCCCTCACTGTGCTCCCTGTCAGTCGCCCTCCTCCCTGAAGGGATGAACATGTTGGAAGACCATCTGCCCACAGCAGAAAGTCTGCCGCCTCTCTGTGCATCTCTCAGAAAGGGTTCTCTGTTTGGCTTTAATGGAGAGACTAAACAAGTTGGAAATGATGGTTTCCCCCCCCCCCCATCAGCTTTCCCGTACTTCCACCATCTGCCACCAGAATAAAGTCTGGAAGCTTCAGCTCTCGGGAAGTAGAGCAACATCCATCCTACTGGATCTTCACTTAACTTTACATTAAGGTGCAATTAACTATGAAGATGCAAACTGAAGTAGTTCCTTTATCGCCCAACATTAGCCACCTTTAGCTTAGCGGTGGAGACGTGAAGTCATGTGACCGTGCTGTAGTTCCTTTATAGCCCAACATTAGCCTCATTTAGCTTAGCGGTGGTGACATGAAGTCATGTGACCGTGCTGTAGTTCCTTTATAGCCCAACATTAGCCGCCTTTAGCTTAGCGGTGGTGACGTGAAGTCATGTGACCGTGCTGTAGTTCCTTTATAGCCCAACATTAGCCGCCTTTAGCTTAGCGGTGGTGACGTGAAGTCATGTGACCGTGCTGTAGTTCCTTTATAGCCCAACATTAGCCACCTTTAGCTTAGCGGTGGCCTAACTTAAGCTCTTTACTTCAGAAATCATAAAGTGGTGTTAATATGTAGAGCTTTTATTTAAGCTATTATCTCATGCGATACTTTTATTTGTTTTCCACGACTATACCAAAAGATTTTGACAGTGTGGTACAGATGTAGAGCCTTTATTCCGGTAGAAGAAGCTGAATAAGTGCAGCAGATAAACGTGTCAGACACATGTCCGTCTGCAGAAAGCTGAACTGACACTCAGAGGCAGCAGCTTCTAATGTATCGGTCCTGACTCCTCAGGACGAATAATAACCATTAGCGTGGGAGGCGTGTTGAAAGGAGAGAGCATCTGTATTCAGACGGCGTGTCCAGGCTCTACGTGCAGACGGCGTGTCCGGGCTCTACGCGCAGACGGCGTGTCCGGGCTCTACGCGCAGACGGCGTGTCCGGGCTCTACGCGCAGACGGCGTGTCCGGGCTCTACGCGCAGACGGCGTGTCCGGGCTCTGCGCGCAGACGGCGTGCCCGGGCTCTGCGCGCAGACGGCGTGCCCAGGCTCTGCGCGCAGACGGCGTGTCCAGGCTATACGCGCAGACGGCGTACCCAGGCTCTACGCGCAGACGGCGTGCCCAGGCTCTGCGCGCAGACGGCGTGTCCAGGCTATACGCGCAGACGGCGTGTCCAGGCTCTACGCGCAGACGGCGTGTCCAGGCTCTACGCGCAGACGGCGTGCCCAGGCTCTACGCGCAGACGGCGTCCCGGCTCTACGCGCAGACGGCGTGCCCAGGCTCTACGCGCAGACGGCGTGCCAGGCTCTACGCGCAGACGGCGTGCCCAGGCTCTACGCGCAGACGGCGTGCCCAGGCTCTACGCGCAGACGGCGTGCCCAGGCTCTACGCGCAGACGGCGTGTCCAGGCTATACGCGCAGACGGCGTGTCCAGGCTCGCAGACGGCGTGTTCAGGCTCTACGCGCAGACGGCGTGTCCAGGCTATACGCGCAGACTGCGTGTTCAGGCTCTACGCGCAGACGGCGTGTTCAGGCTCTACGCGCAGACGGCGTGTTCAGGCTCTACGTGCAGACGGTGTGTTCAGGCTCTACGTGCAGACGGTGTTTCAGAGAGAAGCAGCTGTCTGTCTTTACGTTTCAATTCCAACAATGAAAGTACATCGTGTTTAAATAACATATGAAAAAAGGCAGAATACAATTATTATCTTTTTACAATTGTGGCTGTCGATGTTTTCCAATCATTATGAATTTATTTATTTGCTGTAAATAATGTATTTTATTATTATCTAATTTGATGAACAATCACGGATAAATCTTATATATATGTTCTCCCATGAAGTCCCAGACCTCCTTCCTACGACAATTATGTATTAAAGCTTCACACGAGCACACATTAGTATCTGAAGTGTTTTGATTCTGCAGAGAGCGCCATGACGAGCAAAATGTCACATTTAATTAAACATGCAAATTAGGCGTCTGACAGTTTAACATATGCTGCAGAAACAGAAGGGATGATATTTAAACTCTGCAATGTAGGGATTAAAAAAACAGCGTCTATCATTAAAGAAAACATACCCTGCTGATGTCAGGTGTATATCAGTATGTAGTGTCTCTACTTTAAAGAGTCCTCTCCTGCTGATGTTCAGGTGTATATCAGTATGTAGTGTCTCTACTTTAAAGAGTCCTCTCCTGCTGATGTTCAGGTGTATATCAGTATGTAGTGTCTCTACTTTAAAGAGTCCTCTCCTGCTGATGTTCAGGTGTATATCAGTATGTAGTGTCTCTACTTTAAAGAGTCCTCTCCTGCTGATGTTCAGGTGTATATCAGTATGTAGTGTCTCTACTTTAAAGAGTCCTCTCCTGCTGATGTTCAGGTGTATATCAGTATGTAGTGTCTCTACTTTAAAGAGTCCTCTCCTGCTGATGTTCAGGTGTATATCAGTATGTAGTGTGTCTACTTTAAAGAGTCCTCTCCTGCTGATGTTCAGGTGTATATCAGTATGTAGTGTCTCTACTTTAAAGAGTCCTCTCCTGCTGATGTTCAGGTGTATATCAGTATGTAGTGTCTCTACTTTAAAGAGTCCTCTCCTGCTGATGTCAGGTGTATATCAGTATGTAGTGTCTCTACTTTAAAGAGTCCTCTCCTGCTGATGTTCAGGTGTATATCAGTATGTAGTGTCTCTACTTTAAAGAGTCCTCTCCTGCTGATGTTCAGGTGTATATCAGTATGTAGTGTCTCTACTTTAAAGAGTCCTCTCATGCTGATGTTCAGGTGTATATCAGTATGTAGTGTCTCTACTTTAAAGAGTCCTCTCCTGCTGATGTTCAGGTGTATATCAGTATGTAGTGTCTCTACTTTAAAGAGTCCTCTCTGCTGATGTTCAGGTGTATATCAGTATGTAGTGTCTCTACTTTAAAGAGTCCTCTCCTGCTGATGTTCAGGTGTATATCAGTATGTAGTGTCTCTACTTTAAAGAGTCCTCTCATGCTGATGTTCAGGTGTATATCAGTATGTAGTGTCTCTACTTTAAAGAGTCCTCTCATGCTGATGTTCAGGTGTATATCAGTATGTAGTGTCTCTACTTTAAAGAGTCCTCTCCTGCTGATGTTCAGGTGTATATCAGTATGTAGTGTCTCTACTTTAAAGAGTCCTCTCATGCTGATGTTTACATCCTCTTTTTCTTTTCCAGATAAATTGCTCTTTTATTCCTCGCCGCCTCGCTAAATAGCGAATAGATCATTAATTAGAGCAGGATGTTTTCCATCAGCATCGTTTGCGATATTTTCAAGATGCAGCGAGCCATGAAAGTCACCTTCAGTCAGAGAGAGAACAGGAAAACCCCTCGCTGCTAAAAGCACTGACGCGGAGAACAAAAACAAATCTTAGAGAAATATGTGTGTTTCATTTTGACCAGTTTTAAGAGTTTTATTTGCTTGTGCTTTTAAAGAACCAGGATATATGAGGTTAGTGGGGAAATACACGGTGTGTGTGTGTGTGTGTGTGTGTGTGTGTTGTGTGTGTGTGTGTGTGTGACTGTGTGCATGACTGTGTGCATGACTGTGTGCGTGTGCGTGTGCGCGTGTGTTCCTCTCACTTGATGAGTGTTCCTTTCAAAATGTGTGTGTGACTGTGAGTGTGTGTGTGTGTGTGTGTGTGTGTGTGTGTGTGTGTGTGTGTGTGTGTGACTGTGTGTGTGTGTGTGTGTGTGTGTGACTGTGTGGTGTGTGTGTGTGTGTCTGTGTGTGTGTCTGTGTCAGTTATTGTGTGGTGTGTGTGGTGTGTGTGTGTGTGACTGTGTGTGTGTGTGTGTGTGTGTCTGTGTGTGTGTCTGTGTCAGTTATTGTGTGTGTGTGTGTGTGTGTGTGTGTGTGACTGTGTGGTGTGTGGTGTGTGTGTCTGTGTGTGTGTCTGTGTCAGTTATTGTGTGTGTGTGTGTGTGTGTGTGTGTGTGTGTATGTGTGTATGTGTGTGTGTGTGTGTCAGTTATTGTGTGTGTGTGTGTGTGTGTGTTGCTCACTTGACTGTTCCTTTCTAGATGTGTGTGTAACTGTGTGTATGTTTGTGACTGTGTGTGTGTGATGTGTGTGTTTATGTGTCAGTGTATTATTGTCTGTGTGTGTGTGTATATCTATGTTTGTATATGTGTGTTCCTTGAGGACCGTGTGGGTGATGTGTGAAAGTGTGTGTGTGTCTCACTTGATGTCCTCTTGGCGCTCCCTGCTGTAGTTAGCATGACTCTGGAGGCGTGTGTGAGAGACTGCCGGCCTGTCTGTCTGTCTGTCTGTCTGTCTGTCTGTGTGTCTCTGTGTGTGTGTGTGTGTGTGTGTGTGTGTGTGTGTGTGTGTGGTGTGTGTGTGTGGGTGTGTGTGTGTGTTTTTTACTGTGTGTGAGAGCATCTGTGTGTGTTCTTCATTTGATGACTGTTTCTTTCTGTGTGCGAGTGTCTCTCCCTCATGACCGTCCCCTTGGCGCCCCCTGCCGTAGTTAACATGACTCAGGATTGGTTATGAGAGTGTGTGTTTGTTTTTACTGTCTGTGAGTGTGTATGAGAAAGGGTGTATGAGACAGTGTGTGCGTGCGTGCGTGCGTGGGTGCTAAGATCAGATAAGAAGTACTTTATTGATCCCACTTCGGCACATGTTTGCGTTGCAGCAGCATCAAAAGACAAGGCATTGTACATTAGAGAAATGAAAAGTGTGTCTGTGTCTCTCACTTGATGACGGTCCCTTTAGCGCCCCCTGCTGTGGTCAGCATGACTCTGGAGGTGAGGCTGACCCTCAGGTCGTCCTCCTCCAGCCCCAGCAGCTCCGCACAGTGTTCCACGCACTGAGAGGACTGTTTCCTGATGGTGCATCCACCTGAAACACAGAACATCAGAGACACAGAACATCAGGGACACAGAACATCAGGGACACGGAACATCAGAGACACGGAACATCAGAGACACGGAACATCAGAGACACGGAACATCAGAGACACGGAACATCAGGGACACGGAACATCAGAGACACGGAACATCAGGGACACGGAACATCAGAGACACGGAACATCAGGGACACAGAACATCAGGGACACGGAACATCAGAGACACGGAACATCAGGGACACGGAACATCAGAGACACGGAACATCAGGGACACGGAACATCAGAGACACAGAACATCAGGGACACGGAACACCGGGGACACAGAACATCAGAGACACAGAACATCAGAGACACAGAACATCAGGGACACAGAACATCAGAGACACAGAACATCAGGGACACAGAACATCAGGGACACAGAACATCAGGGACACAGAACATCAGAGACACAGAACATCAGGGACACGGAACATCAGAGACACAGAACATCAGAGACACAGAACATCAGGGACACAGAACATCAGGGACACAGAACATCAGAGACACGGAACATCAGGGACACGGAACATCAGGGACACAGAACATCAGAGACACAGAACATCAGGGACACAGAACATCAGGGACACAGAACATCAGAGACACAGAACATCAGGGACACAGAACATCAGGGACACAGAACATCAGAGACACGGAACATCAGGGACACAGAACATCAGAGACACGGAACATCAGGGACACAGAACATCAGGGACACAGAACATCAGAGACACGGAACATCAGGGACACACCCTGTCACATCAAATGAACATCTAATCATTTAAAACATATAGTCTTATACTCTGATTGTCTGTTTACTGTTAAATGGTATGTGTAGTCTTGTATGTGTTTAACAGAGACACATGTTAAGGGTTTACATTTCAGGAGGCAAAGGAAGTGATAAAGGTAGGGTTTTAAATGGTTAAAGGGAGGTGTAATGGTTTAATGAGTGGATGTAGGACGAGTTGTTTCCTCTCATGAATATACAGAGAGACTATCAGCCGAACTTCTTTCTCCTCTGAGGATGAAGTAGCTCTCTGCATTTCAGATCCATTTCACTTGTTTATTGACTTTCTAACAAAGACAAACTTTGTCCATGAATCATTTATCAGTTTCTCTTAAGAATTTCCTCCACACACCCCGACTTATTCTCCAGGAAGTACAGACAATGCAGGACACAAACTTGATCATAAATGAGTCCTGAAACCCTGGCATGACTCAGCGTTTTAAGATGAGATAGAATTGTATTTATCCCGAAGGAGTTACAAAAATACAATAAACACAGCAGCATAATGAAACTGCACACTAACTTGCTAATTAAATAACTACAGGACACGACTGTCACATAATTCATGTAAAATACTGTACTGTACAAGCAGTATTGAGAAGTGCAAAAAGAACAGCAAACACACCACAACTTATTCCTCAGAAAGTAAATATAATACATTTTCAAAAATAAACTAGGTTACTATTAACACAAATACGTTTTTTTTCTTCTAAATAAATCTGTTAAATCTTTAGAATGAATCACTTAAAATATTTTAAAATAAATCTGTTTAATTGTCCAAAAATAAACCATTTTAAATCTTTCAAAATAAAATATTTACATAAAAAAGAGAGATTCCTCAGTACCATGATTATGACTTGGAAATATGGACTTTATAATTTGCACAATCACAATTTGACAAAGTCATAGTGAGGTAGGTTTAAAAAAAAAAGTCTTTAATGAGTCTGATTAAACAGAGATGAATTATCTGGAACGTCTGAGTGTCCTGTATGAGAGAGGGTGTGTGCGTATGACTGTGTGTGTTCCTCAGTTGATGACGGTTTCTTTCTGTGTGTGTCTTTTTTAAAGTGTGTGTGTGTGTGTGTGTGTGGTGTGTCTCACTCATGACCGTCCCCTTGGCGCCCCCTGCTGTAGTTAACATGACTCAGGATTGATTGTGTGTGTATGTGTTTTTACTGTCTGTATATGAGAGAGGATGTGTGTGTGTGTGTGTGTGTGTGTGTGTGTTCCTCATTGGTGACTGTTTCTTTCTGTGTGTGCCTTTTTAGTGTGTGTGTGTGTGTCTTGTTTAGTGTGTGTGTCTTTTAGTGTGTGTGTGTGTCTTGTTTAGTGTTGTGTGTTTTAGTGTGTGTGTGTGTGTGTCTTGTTTAGTGTGTGTGTCTTTTAGTGTGTGTGTGTGTGTCTTGTTTAGTGTGTGTGTCTTTTAGTGTGTGTGTGTGTGTCTTTTTTAGTGTGTGTGTGTGTGTCTTTTTTAGTGTGTGTGTGTGTGTGTCTTTTTTAGTGTGTGTGTGTGTGTACGTGTTCCTCATTTGGTGACTGTCTTTTTAGTGTGTGTGTCTTTTTGTGTGTGTGTGTGTCTTTTTGTGTGTGTGTGTGTTTTTTGTGTGTGTGTCTGTGTGTGTCTGTGTGTGTCTGTGTTCTCTTTTTCCTCCTCTTCCAGCAGACGTTAAAGTGGAGTAGGCGACAGGAAGTGATCTCAGGTGTGAAGTGTTTTTGAAGGAGGTGACCCGTGTCGCTCTTAAAGGATAAGAGGCGTGTTAAATATGAATGAAGTAATCTTTTTAATCCCCCCTGCATTCCTGCAACAACGTGCACTTTCACGATGACACATTGACGAGCCCTCTGAAGGGAGAGGGCGATGTCCTCGCTGTGTTTGGAGACGCAGAGTTTACACCCACATGCTGCAAACTCTGCAGGGTCAGGAGGCTGAGTCAACCCAGAGGACTCTGTGAAACTGTGCAGTGAAAGAATATAGATATGTTATTGTGTTGAATAATCTTCAAGGCTGCAGAGATTGTAAAAGGGAAGTTAAAAAGGGTTCTGTGCGTTGAGAGGAAGCTCATTACGTTTCTCTCTAAGAGATAGTATGAGTCCTGTGGCGCTGATCTTATATTTAAGATATATCAACAACATGACGCCCGTAAACAAGATGTCTCCTGACGTAAACAACAACGTGATGTAAACAACGTGACATAATGTGACGCAAACAACAACGTGATGTAAACAACGTGACGTAAACAACGTGACATAACGTGACGTAAACAACAACGTGACGTAAACAACAACGTGACATAATATGACGTAAACAACAACGTGATGTAAACAACAACGTGATGTAAACAACAACGTGATGTAAACAACAACGTGACGTAAACAACAACGTGACATAACGTGACGTAAACAACAACGTGACGTAAACAACAACGTGACGTAAACAACAACGTGACGTAAACAACAACGTGACGTAAACAACGTGACATAACGTGACGTAAACAACAACGTGACGTAAACAACGTGACGTAAAACAACAACGTGACGTAAACAACAACTTGACGTAAACAACGTGACGTAAACAATAATGTGACGAAAACAACAACGTGACAAACAACGTGACATAACGTGACGTAAACGACAACGTGACGTAAACAATGTGACGTAAAAAACAACGTGACGTAAACAACAACGTGGCGTAAACAATAATGGACATAAACAACAACGTGACATAACGTGATGTAAACAACGTGACAAACGACAACGTGACAAACGACAACGTGACGTAAACAACAACGTGATGTAAACAACAACGCAACGTAACGTAAACAACAACGTGACGTAAACAAGATGTCTCCTGACGTAAACAACAACGTGATGTAAACAACAACGTGACATAATGTGACGCAAACAACAACGTGATGTAAACAACGTGACGTAAACAACGTGACATAACGTGACGTAAACAACAACGTGACGTAAACAACAACGTGACATAATATGACGTAAACAACAACGTGATGTAAACAACAACGTGATGTAAACAACAACGTGATGTAAACAACAACGTGACGTAAACAACAACGTGACATAACGTGACGTAAACAACAACGTGACGTAAACAACAACGTGACGTAAACAACAACGTGACGTAAACAACGTGACGTAAACAACGTGACATAACGTGACGTAAACAACAACGTGACGTAAACAACGTGACGTAAACAACAACGTGACGTAAACAACAACTTGACGTAAACAACGTGACGTAAACAAAATGTGACGAAAACAACAACGTGACAAACAACGTGACATAACGTGACGTAAACGACAACGTGACGTAAACAATGTGACGTAAAAAACAACGTGACGTAAACAACAACGTGGCGTAAACAATAATGTGACATAAACAACAACGTGACATAACGTGATGTAAACAACGTGACAAACGACAACGTGACAAACGACAACGTGACGTAAACAACAACGTGATGTAAACAACAACGCAACGTAACGTAAACAACAACGTGACGTAAACAAGATGTCTCCTGACGTAAACAACAACGTGACGTAAACAACAACATGATGTCGGAGCCCCGTAAAAAAAAAATATTATTTAAAGAAGAAGATAATTAAAAAAGGTCAAACTTAAAATACCTAACTTTCTATTGACCGCCCAGTTAAATAATGACTGATAGATTTAGCATTTAGACTTTTCATCAACAACTAGCATCTCCAGGTACCCTTCATGATTATCTGATTGAAGCCCATCCTACCTGGTCACTACATACTGAATATATAGGAGTATCTTTGTGATGTTTATATAAATGAAGTAGGAGGACAGCGTTAAGCTCACAGACTGCTGATCAACGGCAACACTCCACGGCTCCTCTGAGATGAAATCGATGTCTGGACTGAAGAGGGAAAGGCTCCAAGTTCACATTAGAACGAGCCAAACTAATTCCCAGTTAATTAAGAGCCATTATTCCTCAGTTTGCTGTCAGATAAATTGAGTTCTGCCAGCGGCGTCCTTAGAGAGAGCAAAGGTCCACACATTCATGGGAAGATCATTTAGGAAACGACCGTCCTCTGCAGTCTGCTGAGTACAAGTTTGTATAAGGTCCAATATTTTGGTGCAGAGATGACGTATTTACCCTGAAGGAAGCTGCTGGTTCCCTCGATAAAAAATCAACGGGATTTCTCCAGAGGATTTTGGAATATTGTAAAAATAAGATCTATGGAAAAGGAACCTGTTTGATGAATGCACGTTTTGTTCAGCCGGATAATCTCCACATGTCTACCCTACTTTCATAATGTTCTAATCATAAATCTAACGGCCAGAAGCAAAATGCTAACGTGATGCTATAAAGGAACTACAGGCGAGTCCAGCAGCACGACTTCAACGTCACGCCAACTTCAGATCCATATTCAAACACACAGATTCTAAATGGTACGAGTTGAAGCGTTTGTTTGAACAGTTTGCAGGAGGCAGGGACTTGCTTTCAAGCAGAACAGGGCTAACTAACTTATGGCGCTTTTCCACTGCAGCGCGTAGCACGGTTTGAAGCGTGCCGTGCCAAACCGGCCCGTTCTTTTTGCGTTTCCACTTGGCGTAGTTCCGGCTAACGTACCTTTTCACAGTTTTTCTGGCCCTCCAAAATCGTGGTTCTCGGGCCAACAACCGGGCAGAAAATGCTAAACTAGTGACGTGAGTGGCTACAATTACACGAACATATTTGACCGTGATTTAATTATAATACACGTTTCAAAATGATGCCGAAGTAACAACATACTGATACCGGTTAGTAAAAACCATGAATTAATGCTTTGACAAGTCTGCAGACAGACGGCAGGCGAAGAACCTTTTAAAATGCGTGTTTTCTGAATGGAGATCGCAGTATATGCTCCGACCGTCCACACTCACAACAACGGCCTATACAGACATAAATAAACCAGCGACTGTATTTCACCATGACACAGGCAGTCTGTGGTTTGTACTTGTTTAACTTCTGAACAGATATGAGGAGCTGTGAGCTCTGTGGCTAACTGCTAACGGCTGATGTTGGTTTTCTGTGGTTCTCATTGAAGAAGACGTCACGGCTCCGCCTACACTGCGTTACTATAGTTACTGCCCAGAGATAAATCCTCTTAATTAGTGCCGTCAAAAGATTCTGACAGGATCTGGGGGAGAAAGCCACCGTCGAGTCGATCATTACGAACACATGCTGTGCAGAGAAGCTGCTTTTAAAGGCTCTGAGCTCAGCATATAAACTTTAGTGAGATCCTGGAGCTTCAGCAGATGCTCAATAAGACTATTTTATGTGATGGTGCAGCCATAAAAAAATATGGTGTCTTTAGTTTAAATGACTCACTCAATGTAAGTGTAACAGCTAATTAAAACGTGATCAGCGTATAGGCAAAACTCATTTTTAGCCCCATAATAACAACGTTCACTTTCATGTTCTAATAAACTTACTTACATATTTAAATGTCCATGAGTTTGAATCCCACTCATTGCTTTCTCTAATTCTTTTGCAAAGAAACTGATTTAAATATGCAAGGTTATATATGCAATGTAACTTAAAGGTGGGGTAGGTAATTTTGGAGAGAAACCGGCTCGAGATCGTAGAATTTGAAAAATACACACCGGAGAACATCTGCCACTTCCTTACAGAGCCCTCCTCCACACACACACGAACGCGCACATGACCAATGAGGGCACGAGATAAATTAGTGCACAGATGGAAGGCTGACAGGCAGGTAGGCCATCCAGTTACTTTAGCCGGGCCGGCTCAGATGATTGGTCGTGCTTTTCACAGTACTACAGCTTCCACAGATATTTATTTATGGATTTATTGTCAAAGCACTTAAGATATTCATTGCTATCAGGATGTTTAAGAGCATTCCATGGAATATAACAAAAAGTGTATCTCGAGCCGGTTTCTCAAACTTACCTACCCCACCTTTAATGGACGTTCTATTACGTTACATTATGATGCAAGTAAGCACAAATAAGCTATTTCTTGATTAAAAAGAAATATAAATTCATTCATTCCTGTCGTCATAATTGCAAAACTACATCAATAAAAATGTGCACGTAGAGAAATAATGAAAAAAACACAAAAGTATTTATACATTTTAGAATAATAATTGAAAAAATGAATTTAGAAACCAAATATCTTTTGATAAAAGAAGAATTATCAAAAATTATGTTTTATTAGAAGAAATAATTCCTGTAATCATAATTAAATAACTGCATAAAAGAAATGTGTCCATGCAGAGAAATAATAGCAAAAACAAGACAGTATTTCTTAAAATAGCTTGCTTGAAAAAGCTTTCTGTCAAAAAAACCCACGGACCCTCCGAAGGGTCCGAAAATGCTACATCTGCTAGCACAGTGTGATCTCTGAAGTGTCATTTATGAAACTATTAATGTCCACACCCAGCTGACGGGAAGAAACTCAGCTAACTGACTATACAAAAAAAAAATAATAATAATAATTCCCACAAGAACCCTTTCAATGAGCCTTAGCAAATACGGACTAATGCTAATCATTTATAATTCATACTTTCTGCACAAACAACACATCATCTGAAAGCTGAGATTCCACAGATTCCATTGGCATAGTTTCTCATCACTGCACGGCCAGAACTTACTGAGCTAGCAGCCAGAACATAGCAAATAAACAACATCAGTTTTCAAATCCATGACATAATTAGCAGGTTACATTTTACAATAATTTCTTTTCTTTTTTTGTTGATGGAATGAATAACTATAGTGATGATTCAATGTTATAAAATGATTTTTACAGTCTGGTACCTGAAAAAGGTCAAATGGCACTGATGGAACCAGATGTGCCCAAATGTGCCCAAAGCTTATTCCGCCTGGACTTTTTTTTCCCTAAATATCTCTAAAAAGGTCAATTTTCACTTGTTTTGCCTCAATCTTGATACAGGGTACTTATTATATGTTATACTTTGGATTCCTAAAGCTTTTAGTCTACTAACCCATCATCCAAGGGTGGTTTCACTATAAGTAATGGGTTTTTCTTCAGGCGGATAAGAATTTACACTTTTTACTTTGTTCCATCTGAATTCACTCTGACACAGAAACTCTATATTGATTCTGACACTTCTACATCCATCTCACAGATGTAACCTTGCTTTGAGAAAAAAGATTATTAATTTAACCCTTTTAGAAGTGAAGTTATAGTCATTTGTTCTGGGCATGTCATTTTCGAGCCTGAAACCTTAAAAACATGCTTGGGGCTTAACAGGTTAAGAAATCACACGCTCAAGAAACCCGTATCTAAACTCTGGATTTCCCCCCACTGGATGTAAAACACGCTTCATGTGATCCCCCCCGCTGTGACAACCAGCCGTCTTAACAGATTCCCCGCTACGATCCCTCCTCCTCCTCTTCCTCCTCTCCTCTTCCTCCTCTTCCTCCCCCTGTGGAGCGAGAAAAAGGCGAGAAAACGGAGAGGAGGAGCAGAAGAAATTCCTCTGCTGAAGTTCTAAGCGAGACGCCCTGCAGGGTTTAAACTAAGGTAAATGTTTAAACTCGTTGTGATCGCCCTCCATCTCAGAGAGCAGGCACTGAAAGAACAAATACCTTACTAAAGTTTATTTAATGACGCGATTCACTTTCATTCTGATCACAGAGACTCAGTGAACTGTAAAGAAGAAGACATGTGATTCTCTCAGGGGGTTTTCTAGAAAGAGATAGTATGAGAACTGTTGGAGGAGCTCAGGTCAGAAGAATTGCATTGCCCTTTCTACCTGTAGCTGCTGAGCATCTGAGCATAAAACTCTCTGCTGCAGGGTACCTTAACGACCGCTGTTACTAACGAGCTAAGGATGAGCCTTACAGCCGTTTCCTGTTAAAACACGACTCAGCAGAATTCATCCCCCCCACAGAGTCATTAAAACAGATGCATTCATTTGAGGATGTCACAGCACTAGACAGACTCTTTAATATCCTCTAACGATGCCTTCGAGGACCTGAGTTCCCGTCAGAATGCGCAGTTTGCATTTTGTTAGTCATTTAGTTTGATAGCTTAATAATACGTGACATCTTTGTTGATGTTGAGTAAATTGCTCCGGTTCATATTAACAGACTGTTTTAGATGACGTGCTTGGCCATAAATTTAATTTCTCACGGAAATGGAAGGAATGCATTTAAAATATGTGATTATTTACGTGATTTTATTGTTAGTTTCAGGTTGAAAATAAGTAATGAATATAGTTTCTCAGTGTGTTATTTCTTTTAGGTGTAATTTATCAGACCTAATTTCTCAGTGTTATTTTCTCAGGTCTTATTTCTCATGTGATATTTCTCAGGTGTGACTCCTCAGGTGTGTCCCTCTTTACCTGAGGTGCTCCCAGTCTCCTCGAAGTCGACGTTCCCCAGGTGAAGGACTCCGGCCACCACGCGGAACAGATCCAGCTTCTCAGAGTCGTCCAGCCCGATCTTCTTCATCGCGCCCGACATCCTGTTGAAGTCGCCCTGATCGTCCAGCAGGGGGTCCTTCAAAGGCCCCGCCTTCACATGCTGGGGACGAGAGGACACGGGTAAACACTCGGGTGAACACACAGGTGAACACACAGGTAAACACACAGGTGAACACACAGGTAAACACACAGGTAAACACACAGGTAAACACACATATGCTTTATTTCGGTTACATGCATGAAGTCATGTGACCGTGCTGTAGTTCCTTTATAGCCCAACATTAGCCACCTTTAGCTTAGCGGTGGTGACGTGAAGTCATGTGACCGTGCTGTAGTTCCTTTATAGCCCAACATTAGCCGCCTTTAGCTTAGCGGTGGTGAGGTGAAGTCATGTGACCGTGCTGTAGTTCCTTTATAGCCCAACCATTAGCCGCCTTTAGCTTAGCGGTGGTGACGTGAAGTCATGTGACCGTACTGTAGTTCCTTATAGCCAACATAGCCACCTTTAGCTTAGCGGTGGTGACGTGAAGTCATGTGACCGTGCTGTAGTTCCTTTATAGCCCAATATTAGCCACCTTTAGCTTAGCGGTGGTGACGTGAAGTCATGTGACCGTGCTGTAGTTCCTTTATAGCCCAACATTAGCCACCTTTAGCTTAGCGGTGGTGACGTGAAGTCATGTGACCGTGCTGTAGTTCCTTTACAGCCCAACATTAGCCTCCTTTAGCTTAGCGGTGGTGACGTGAAGTCATGTGACCGTGCTGTAGTTCCTTTATAGCCCAACATTAGCCACCTTTAGCTTAGCGGTGGTGACGTGAAGTCATGTGACCGTGCTGTAGTTCCTTTATAGCTCAACATTAGCGCCTTTAGCTTAGCGGGGGTGACGTGAAGTCATGTGACCATGCTGTAGTTCCTTTATAGCCCAACATTAGCCTCCTTTAGCTTAGCGGTGGTGACGTGAAGTCATGTGACCGTGCTGTAGTTCCTTATAGCCCAACATTAGCCGCCTTTAGCTTAGCGGTGGTTAACGTGAAGTCATGTGACCGTGCTGTAGTTCCTTTATAGCCCAACATTAGCCACCTTTAGCTTAGCGGCGGTGACGTGAAGTCATGTGACCGTGCTGTAGTTCCTTTATAGCCCAACATTAGCCACCTTTAGCTTAGCGGTGGAGACGTGAAGTCATGTGACCGTGCTGTAGTTCCTTTATAGCCCAACATTAGTATCAAGAAAAATGTATCCCTGTGTAAGAAAATATTTCTTTTTTTTAATCTCCGCTCCCATCACTGCTCTCAGAAATAACCGTCCTGTGGAGACGACACTAACCCGATCCCAGAATCCCTTTTCAATCTCCTCGTCCATCAGAGGGAAATCTCTCCTTAAACTTTATCGTTAACGATTCAATTAAAACATATTTTTAGATTTCTGATCCAGCGTTTCAGAGCCCAGGGAACAGCTGGGAGCGACGACACGGGAAACTGTTTTCTAAACACTTAAGGGATGGTTTTGAGGATGTTGACAGAGAGTATGGAGGAGATGTTTTGTTTTTTTCAGCAGAATTTGACTTTTTTCTCAGAACTTGACTTTCTCAGAATTTGACTTTTTTCACAGAACTTGACTTTTTCTCAGAACATGACTTTTTTCTCAGAACATGACTTTTTTCTCAGAACATGACTTTTTTCACTAACTTTGACTTTTTTCTCAGAACTTGACTTTTTTTCTTAGAACTTGACTTTTTCTTAGAACATGACTTTTTTCTCAGACATGACTTTTTTCTCAGAACTTGACTTTTTTTCTCAGAACATGACTTTTTCTTAGAACTTGACTTTTTTCTCAGAACTTGACTTTTTCTCAGAACATGACTTTTTTCACTAACTTTGACTTTTTTCTCAGAACTTGACTTTTTTTCTTAGAACTTGACTTTTTTTCTTAGAACATGACTTTTTTTCTCAGAACATGACTTTTTTCTCAGAACTTGACTTTTTTTCTCAGAACATGACTTTTTTCTTAGAACTTGACTTTTTTTCTCAGAACTTGACTTTTTTCTCAGAACATGACTTTTTTCTCAGAACTTGACTTTTTCTCAGAATTGACTTTTTTCTCAGAACATGACTTTTTTCTCAGAACTTGACTTTTTTTCACTAACTTTACTTTTTTCTCAGAACTTGACTTTTTTCTCAGAACTTGACTTTTTTCACAGAACATGACTTTTTTCACTAACTGACTTTTTTCAATCAGAATTTGACTTTTTTCTATAATCTGAATTGACTTGCAATTATTTGCCCTAGACTTCTGCTTTCAGACGTAGTTAATTATGAAGTTATCACCCTATTGACTTATTTTTTTCAAAATATGCCTTTTCTCAGAATTTGACTTATTTTTTTAAATCATTCTCACTGAAGAGACTTGGAATTATTCACCCTAGACTTCTGCTTTCAGACGCAGTTCATTTTGAAGTTATCACCCTATCCGATAATAATCCAATGCAGAGGCAATAATGTAATATAATACATTACGAGAGCAACCGTAATGCTGATGTGGCCCGTGATGAAATTGAGTTTGAAAGCCCTGCTCTATATGATGGGATTCATGAGTCTCCATTTTGTCCACGTTTCTTAATGGATAAAGTAATTAAATCTGCAGCAATGGAATATATTCTCATAATGAATTAAAGGCTGAAGGCAGAGGAAGGAACTCATTTCCCACGAGGAGATGTTCTTATTATCGCAGCATTAAGAGCGCCGTGCGGAGGCGGCTAATTAAAATACAAAATATGGATTTATTCTGATGATCCAGAGATTACAGAAACACAACAATGGGATAATCTCCTTTAATGGGATCGGAGCATCATTATTATCATCACACAGGTGTATTCAGAGGAGGATCTGCAGAGGCTTTATTGGTTGGTTTTCCTCCTCAGGTAACGGCTTTAATCGGATTTGAAATTATTGTTAATCATTCGAGGTGTTAGAGAATCAAAACAAACCTCAAGCATTAAAGTTCTTCTGCATCAACAGGAAGTTATTTTCTAAAGTTTGGACAACAAATCCAACATTTAATGGAATAAAATGTGACTTTTTGAGAGGTTTCACTCAGTTTTTGTCATTTCTAGAGCTATGTTCTACAGTGTTAAATGATGCAACCGTTTCTATTTATTATTTAGATATTTTAACATATTTCTTGTATTTTATATTATTTTAGTTTGATCTTTTTATTGCACTGTTTATTTTCTATGAATAATTTTTACTTCAACTTCTATATAATATTTTATATTTATTGCAATTTCTTTTTTTAAATATATATGTTTTTATCATTATTTTATATTTAATTTTAACTGCATATTTTTACTTCAATTTGTTTGTATAATATTGTATATTTATTGCATTTTCTTTATTAAATTCTTGTGTTTGTATCAATATTTTTAAGCCTTTTAAATTATTTTTGTATTATACATTTTCACTTTAATTTCTTATATAAAAATGTTTTGCCTATCACTTTTTAATTTGATCTTTCTATTGCATATTTTTACTTTAACTTATCACGTTTATATCAACGTTTTTTTCTACTTTAATTAATTAATTGTTATCTTTTTTCAATGATTTTATCTTTGTATTTATTAGATTTTTAACCCAAAAGTGAATCTAAATCAGATCTGAGTCAGCGTAAAGGAGGCGAATGGAGTCGAAGAGCGATGGTTTTCGGGAGTTTCTGATCTGAGTTTGCAACAGAAGTTCAGGCGTTTGCAGCTGCATCAAATACCTTCACTTTCCAAGCACAGATTCTCAGTTATCCAAACGTCGCTGTATTTGTTGTTTAAATGGAATAAAAGTGTATATCAAATTAAACAGATGGAAGGCGGTCTTTACCTCGGAGCTCTTGCGGTTCTGAAGGATCTGTTTGTCTGAGTCTTTGGAGGCGAAGTATCGAGTGCATCCTCTGTTCAGATACTGCAACACGAGAGAGAGAGAGAGACAAACAGTGAGTCAGAGAGAGAGAGAGAGAGAGAGAGAGAGAGAGAGAGAGAGAGAGAGAGAGAGGAGTCAAACAGTGAGTCAGAGAGACCTGACTGGCACCCCAAAGGAAAATCAGTGTGTGTGTGATTCAAGATTCATCATCTTTAGAACAACAGCTTTGAGAACTCTTTCATGATTAATCATTAAAAACATATATATATATTATTCTGAGATGGACCAATCTGCACAATGACTACTTTCACTGTCACAGAGTATTCCTACACTCTGGTA
>JAAOOA010000337.1:207500-210000 GCA_012861695.1 Trematomus loennbergii
AGGAGCGTCACACACACACACACACAGAGGAGCGTCACACACACACACACACACAGAGGAGCGTCACACACACACACACACACAGAGGAGCGTCACACACACACACACAGAGGAGCGTCACAACACACACACACAGAGGAGCGTCACACCCACACACACACACACCACAGAGGAGCGTCACACACACACACACACAGAGGAGCGTCACACACACACACACACACAGAGGAGCGTCACACACACACACACACACAGAGGAGCGTCACACACACACACACACACAGAGGAGCGTCACACACACACACACACACAGAGGAGCGTCACACACACACACACACACAGAGGAGCGTCACACACACACACACACACAGAGGAGCGTCACACACACACACAGAGGAGCGTCACACACACACACACACACAGAGGAGCGTCACACACACACACACACACAGAGGAGCGTCACACACACACACACACACAGAGGAGCGTCACACACACACACACACACAGAGGAGCGTCACACACACACACACACAGAGGAGCGTCACACACACACACACACACACACACAGAGGAGCGTCACACACACACACACAGAGGAGCGTCACACACACACACACAGAGGAGCGTCACACACACACACACAGAGGAGCGTCTCACACACACACACACAGAGGAGCGTCACACACACACACACAGAGGAGCGTCACACACACACACACAGAGGAGCGTCTCACACACACACACACAGAGGAGCGTCACACACACACACACAGAGGAGCGTCTCACACACACACACACACACAGATTTTCCAAACATGGTCCACAAAAAAAAGGAACGTTCAAAGTAACCGAGGTGGATAAACATCATTTAGGAAACTAACAAAAGCAACTTGTCTTCAAAATAAATATAACAGTCAATTTGAGCCACGGGAGAATGTCAGTCAGTTCGTCACTCCATACTGAAGAAAGAATCGAACTGTATTTATTTAACAAGAAGAAGAAGTGATCGTACCTTCCACTATCCTCTCGTCGATGTCCTGACCCGTCCCGTACGAGGATGTTAAATATCTGAGAGGAGAAACAAAAAGTAGATACAAGGGGTTTTAAAAATGCACCGTCATGTTTACCCTGAGCACGAACTTGGTATATTTTAATTTGAGTGCGTTCACACCGGACGCGGTGCGATTTCTGGGCGTGTCGTGATTCCATGTAAAGTCAATGCAAAGAAGATGCGATTGAAGGAGGCGTCAATCCCAAGAGTTACATTTGTTCAACTCGAGCGTCAAATTCGCGTGACGTGTTCTCGCGTTAGCCAATCAGCGGTCAGCCTGAATCAGAAAACTAAAACATCAGCCGTTAGCTGTTAGCTGTTAGCTGTTAGCACTCAGAGCTCCTCATATCTGTCAGAAACTAGACAAAAGTTAAACACGAACCAAACACAGTCTGTGTTTATTCTGTCTGTAGGACGTTGTTGTGAGTTTGGACGGAGCAGCTACATGTTAGCTTAGCATGATCGATCAGATCTCCATTCAGAAAAACACGCATTTAAAAGGTTTCATCTGCCATCTTGTGTACACACACATTAATTAATAGTATTTACAAACCGGTATCAGTATGTTGTTACTTCGGCATCATTTTGAAACGTGTATTACAAATAAATCACGGTCAAATGTGTTCATTTTGTTGCAGTTGGTTTCTACCACAGTATCTAAATGGAGATAAGCTCCGCCTCCTCGTCGTCCTGTTTGAATGAGGCGAGGAAAACACAGCTGACAGCCGCCGTGAAACTCGAGCGATTAGAGTCTTGGTGTGAACTGGTGTTAATTTTGTCAGCTATTTTTTTATTTAGTTTTAGTCCTGTGTTAAATGTCCTTTTAGTTTAGTCATATTTAGTCACCTTCATCCTGTTTTTATTTAGTCAAGTTTAGTCGACTAAAAGTCTGAGCATGTTAGTCTTATTTTTGTCAATGAAAACTGTTGAGTTTTTTAGTCATCAGATTATATTGAACATTTCAGTCAAACTAGTCTAGCCAAAACCAATCATTTGTCATTTTAGTCAAACTTATTTCACAATAAGATGATATCTAGTCCTTATTGATGAAAACCACAGGTTGAATGATGAAGAGAGCAGCTTTGCAGAGAGTGGTCAGGTTGTGGTGTTACCAGCTGTGTATGGCCACATTGCTTCCCTTCTGATAAAACAATGCATTCGTTTTGTTTTCTCCGCCTCATTGGAGTGAAAATGGGCCCAAATATCACATCGTTTCTTTCTCCCAAGCAGTGGTGGCGTTAGACTTTTTCGTTGTCAGCCATTTTGACGGACAGGATCGTAACATTTCCGTCATAATCCATTATTACCCGTCGGGTCTGTACACAGCTCGTCACTCACTCGCACTGACGGGGGACGGGGGGTATTCGGTTAACGCGACCACTGCTCCCAAGCCCTGTTGTTGCCATTTTCCTTTCTGTTAAATAAGGTTAGTTAGACCGGGAGTTA
>JAAOOA010000337.1:215000-265000 GCA_012861695.1 Trematomus loennbergii
TATGCAAAATCCACTTCCCCAGTCTCTTCTACATCAACATGTGTCCCCTCTTCTTCATGTCTCTTCTACATCACATGTGTCCCCTCTTCTTCATGTCTCTTCTACATCAACATGTGTCCCCTCTTCTTCAGGTCTCTTCTACATCAACATGTGTCCCCTCTTCTTCATGTCTCTTCTACACTCAACATGTGTCCCCTCTTCTTCATGTCTCTTCTTCATCAACATGTGTCCCTCTTCTTCATGTCTCTTCTTCATCAACATGTGTCCCCTCTTCTTCATGTCTCTTCTACATCAACATGTGTCCCCTCTTCTTCACGTCTCTTCTACATCAACATGTGTCCCCTCTTCTTCATGTCTCTTCTACATCAACATGTGTCCCCTCTTCTCATGTCTCTTCTACATCAACATGTGTCCCTCTCTTCATGTCTCTCTACATCAACATGTGTCCCTCTTCTTCATGTCTCTTCTTCACACATGTGTCCCTCTTCTCACGTCTCTTCTACATCAACATGTGTCCCCTCTTCTTCATGTCTCTTCTACATCAACATGTGTCCTCTTCTTCACGTCTCTTCTACATCAACATGTGTCCCCTCTTCTTCACGTCTCTTCTTCATCAACATGTGTCCCCTCTTCTTCATGTCTCTTTTAAATCAACATGTGTCCCCTCTTCTTCATGTCTCTTCTTCATCAGCATGTGTCCCCTCTTCTTCATGTCTCTTCTACATCAACATGTGTCCCCTCTTCTTCATGTCTCTTCTTCATCAACATGTGTCCCCTCTTCTTCATGTCTCTTCTACATCAACATGTGTCCCTCTTCTCATGTCTCTTCTACATCAACATGTGTCCCCTCTTCTTCATGTCTCTTCTTCATCAACATGTGTCCCCTCTTCTTCATGTCTCTTCTTCATCAACATGTGTCCCCTCTTCTTCATGTCTCTTCTTCATCAACATGTGTCCCCTCTTCTTCATGTCTCTTCTACATCAACATGTGTCCCCTCTTCTTCACGTCTCTTCTACATCAACATGTGTCCCCTTTCTTCATGTCTCTTCTACATCAACATGTCCCTCTTCTTCATGTCTCTTCTTCATCAACATGTGTCCCCTCTTCTTCACGTCTCTTCTACATCAACATGTGTCCCCTCTTCTTCATGTCTCTTCTACATCAACATGTGTCCCCTCTTCTTCACGTCTCTTCTTCATCAACATGTGTCCCCTCTTCTTCACGTCTCTTCTTCATCAACAGTGTCCCCCTTTTCATGTCTCTTTTAAATCAACATGTGTCCCTCTTCTTCATGTCTCTTCTTCATCAGCATGTGTCCCCATCTTCTTCATGTCTCTTCTACATCAACATGTGTCCCCTCTTCTTCATGTCTCTTCTTCATCAACATGTGTCCCCTCTTCTTCATGTCTCTTCTACATCAACATGTGTCCCCTCTTCTCATGTCTCTTCTTCATCAACATGTGTCCCTCTTCTTCATGTCTCTTCTACATCAACATGTGTCCCCTCTTCTTCATGTCTCTTCTTCATCAACAGTGTCCCCTCTTCTTCATGTCTCTTCTTCATCAACATGTGTCCCCTCTTCTTCATGTCTCTTCTTCATCAACATGTGTCCCCTCTTGTCTCCTTCTCTTCTTCTTCATGTCTCTTCTACATCAACATGTGTCCCCTCTTCTTCATGTCTCTTCTACATCAACATGTGTCCCCTCTTCTTCATGTCTCTTCTTCATCAAGTCTCTTCTACATCAACATGTGTCCCTCTTCTTCATGTCTCTTCTTCATCAACATGTGTCCCTCTTCTCCATGTCTCTCCTTATCACCTGAATCTCCTCCTAGAGCACCATGAGTCTTTGTAACCAAATGTCTCTCAGAGGGGCGTGGGGAGGGGCTCCTTATTTTCATCTAAAGTAACAGACAGAGAATCAGCACTTTGGAAACAGGGCTGAAACAGAGGGGATTATGGGTAATGCTGCAATGATCTGTTTGGGGTTTCAGCCAATCAGAGGCAGGCTCTGGATATATCTGAGACCTGTGATATATTGATGAAGAGGAGGATAATAGAGGACCTTTAATATATTTCATTACAGTGTCATTATTGAGAAGAACTCCTTTTAGTGGGTTAAGTACATTCTTAGAATAAGTGAGAAAAGGATTGTTTGACAGCTATCACAAGGGAGAAGATAAGAAACTGTAAATGTATGCAATCATTTATGGCGTTAATAATTAATATTTAATTATTTCCCGTGAGATTCCGGGAAACGGAAACGATTTCTCATAAAAAAAATTTAAAAACAGTATTTTTCTTATATGACAATTATTGCTCAATCTCAAAGGTGTTTCCCAGCTTTGACATTTCTCTGTTCGAGCCATTTAACTAAGATGATTTCAGTTGAATTCATACATTATGATTACTCTCGCCCTCCTGAATGTACCCAGAACTAAGCTCAAAGGTCTCAAAGACACTCAAAGATTACTCACGCTAGCTTTGAAATATTTACAGTAATAATAACAGAGCTTCCATCCATTCGAACACCAACACACACACAGGACAAAGAGCAATGCATTGTGGGATGTATGAGGGGGAGCATGCAGCTTCGTCACACACTGGCACACACTGGCTGCAGACACACACACTCACACACACATGCGCACACACAGACACTCACACACACTCACACACACACACACGCACACAGACACTCACACACACTCTCTCTCACACACTGAGACATTGTTCTGATGCTGCAGCCAGAAACCATCTGAGGTCGGATCCTCTGAAGAGATCACGTTTACAGAGAAAAAACTTGTGTTATTTCTTAAAAAGTGAAATTCTGAAACACAGGCTTTGAAATAATAATATATTGTAATATGAATTTTATATATATTGTAGTATAAACTATTTTTTTATATGAATTACACACACACACACACCACACACACACACACACACCACACACACACACACACACACACACACACACACACACACACACACACACACACACACACACACACACACACACACACACACAACACACACACACACACACACACACACACCACACACACACACACACACACACACACACACACACACACACACACACACACACACACACACACACACACACACCACACACAACACACACACACACACACACACACACACACACACACACACCACACACACACTTTATAACCCAGAATTAGCGAGGACCCTTTTCTAAAGAGAGCACTCAATCACTGAGGCATTCTGGGAGAAGATTACCCAGATGGGCAGAGAGCATTATGGGTAACCTCGGAGACGCTGACAGTAAAAGCTTTTCTGAGGGCGATATGGCACCTCATGATGCAGGGAAGTGAATTAAAAGAGGGGGGAAATATCGAGGAAAAGCCCGTTTGTCTTGAGAGCACTTGACTGCAGATTAATGTAGTACTTCAGCTGGTCTCTGGTCTGTGGAAGTGCAGCGTCTGGAGGTGAATCATTGAGAGGAACCATGCTTTATTGCTGCTAAAACTGCAGCCTCTTCAACGTGAGATTAAGGAAAAGTTCAATCATTAACTCAAGGGGGATTAAAGCATACTGGAAGACACTCACGCTCACAGAGATCCAGGAACAAGGAAAGGTTTGGAGGCTTTCATGCACTTCTAGAAGTATATTTAGTTAAAACATTAAAGCTACAATGCACAATTTGTATATTTTATCTTAACATTAGCCACCTTTAGCTTAGCGGTGGTGACGTGAAGTCATGTGACCGGGCTGTAGTTCCTTTATAGCCCAACATTAGCCACCTTTAGCTTAGCGGTGGTGACGTGAAGTCATGTGACCGTGCTGTAGTTCCTTTATAGGCCAACATTAGCCACCTTTAGCTTAGCGGTGGTGACGTGAAGTCATGTGACCGTGCTGTAGTTCCTTTATAGCCCAACATTAGCCACCTTTAGCTTAGCGGTGGTGACGTGAAGTCATGTGACCGTGCTGTAGTTCCTTTATAGCCAACATTAGCCACCTTTAGCTTAGCGGTGGTGACGTGAAGTCATGTGACCGTGCTGTAGTTCCTTTATAGCCCAACATTAGCCACCTTTAGCTTAGCGGTGGTGACGTGAAGTCATGTGACCATGCTGTAGTCCTTTATAGCCCAACATTAGCCACCTTTAGCTTAGCGGTGGTGACGTGAAGTCATGTGACCGTGCTGTAGTTCCTTTATAGCCAACATTAGCCACCTTTAGCTTAGCGGTGGTGACGTGAAGTCATGTGACCGTGCTGTAGTTCCTTTTAGCCAACATTAGCCACCTTTAGCTTAGCGGTGGTGACGTGAAGTCATGTGACCGTGCTGTAGTTCCTTTATAGCCCAACATTAGCCACCTTTAGCTTAGCGGTGGTGACGTGAAGTCATGTGACCGTGCTGTAGTTCCTTTATAGCCCAACATTATTCACCTTTAGCTTAGCGGTGGTGACGTGAAGTCATGTGACCGTGCTGTAGTTCCTTTATAGCCCAACGTAAGCTTTTACTTCAGAAATCGTAAAGTGGTGTTAATATGTGGAGATGATCCTGCTGAACTAAATGTCTAAGTATCATAAACGATGAGATGAGATACAGAGAGATGCTGCCTTCAGGGACCAACACAGAAAAACAGCATCCCTGCTCTGCAACACTCACCTTGCCCTTCTTGAGAGGCTCGATGGTGAGGCTGTCGGCTCCGATGTCCACGATGGTTCCCAGCTGGAACCCGTCCGCTGGGTGCGGCGCCCAGACCGGCTTCCCATCGTCCATCGCTCCACTCTGCAGAAACAACAGGAACTACAGTCAGACGAGAGTTCTTTAAAGGTCTCCTATTATGCTATTTTAGGCATATATAATGGGTCTCAGATATATTAAAATATAATAAAAACATGTCTGATGTGTTTTGCTCAAAATACCAAACAGATCATGCATTTTAGAACATCCCTCAAATCCCTCTATTTCAGCCCTGTTCGAGAAACGCGGATTCTGGGTCAGTAGCTAAATGCTGCGTGATGAAACTCCATATCATGTTCCAAACCACATGAAGGATTCTCTCTGAAACAGTATGGAGCTCAAACTCTTTCTCTCTCTCAGGTTTACCACAAGGTGACTTCCTTTTGATTTCCTGCTTCTTCACACATCTCTCCAGTACAGGTTAGCTCTGAGTGTTAGCATGCTAATGTAAACACAGACCATATTACTTCCAGAACACGTCTCATTGTTTCTGACAGCAACGTTTCTGATTGGCCCGTGGGTGTAAAGCCCGCCCACTTTTTAGTAATGTGGTCATGACGCAGCAAATCTGGATCAGCTCCGTTGTTCCCCGTTTTTAGAGATGTGGGTACGAGGTTAGAGAGAGGGGTTTATTTCTGACACTTTGTGAGTCTCCTGACACACCGGGGACACACGGGGACACACGGGACACACCGGGGACACACCGGGGCACACCGGGGGACACACAGGGACACACCGGGGATACACCGGGGAACACCGGGACACACACCGGGGACACACCGGGGACACACCAGGGACACATGGTGATGTATAAGAGACATCAAAAGTGCATTTTGCATGATAGGAGACCTTTAAAGGTTGTTTTCATTTAGCATGTGAACTCCTGAATACTAAATGCATGCCTGCCGTGATGCAAATATCATTTCCGTCTGCTTTGTTTCGCAAAAACAGATCAGAAACCATTGTTTTCTCTGCAAACAGGCTGCACTGTTGACACCACAATATTGTAAGGGTTTGCAAACCACGTTAACTGAACGTAAAAACAAGGAAAGATAAAGACATGACGGGAAGTTACACGATATAAAACCAGATATTTGCAGGATAGACGGTTCAATCTGATTTAAGATGTTAATCTTTGTTCCAAGTTCATTTAATCCTCATAATAACAAAAAAGTAACCGCATATTTTTACAAACACCTTTTAAAGTTATATTTTAAAAAGAGAACTCCAATTTTCTGCCATCTCATAAAACCAAAATCATCTTGTTTTGATGTCTTAACACTTAAAAAAAAGACTAGATCTTAAAATCCGCGGGTTATTTGAAGTCAGAGTTCATTATTCTAATGAATCTCTGCACATGTTTCACGGCTGGAACAACCTCTAAAGTACATTTTATAACAGCGTTTTGACTTTGACACATGAGTAACAGCTGTGTGTGGGCTGCAGTCTGGAGAGGACGTATTGAAAATCAAAAACAGAATCGACTGTTTCTGCGGCTGCCAACAAACCAATTACACAGTTATTGATCGAACCAGCAGCTGATCATGTTACCGCTATACAATAGCTGCCCACTGCTCCTCGTGCTAGACTTCTAGTACTAGACTCCTGGTACTAGACTCCTGGTACTAGACTACTAGGCTCCTGGTGCTAGGCTCCTGGTGCTAGGCTCCTGGTGCTAGGCTCCTGGTGCTAGGCTCCTGGTGCTAGGCTCCTCGTACTAGACTACTAGACTCCTGGTATTAGACTCCTCGTACTAGACTCCTCGTACTAGATACTAGACTCCTGGTTCTAGTTTTTGGTACTAGACTCCTCACACTCGACTCCTGTACTAGACTCCTGGTACTAGACTTCTAGTACTAGACTCCTGGTGCTAGACTCCTCGACTCCTGGTACTAGACTCCTGGTACTAGACTACTAGACCTGGTGATAGACTCTGGTACTAGGCTCCTGGTACTAGGCTCCTGGTATTAGAATCCTCGTACTAGACTACTAGACTCCTGTACTAGACTCCTGGTAGAGACTCCTGTACTAGTTTCCTGGTACTAGGCTCCTCGTACTAGGCTCCTGGTGCTAGAATCCTCGTACTAGACTCCTGGTACTAGGCTCCTGGTACTAGAATCCTCGTACTAGACTCCTGGTGCTAGACTCCTCGACTCCTGGTACTAGACTCTCGTACTAGACTCCTCGACTCCTGGTACTAGACTCCTGGTACTAGACTCCTGGTACTAGACTCCTCGCACTGACTCCTGGTATAGACTCCTCGTACTAGACTCCTCGACTTCTAGTACTAGACTCCTGGTGCTAGACTCCTTGACTCCTGGTACTAGACTCCTGGTACTAGACTCCTCGTACTAGACTACTAGACTCCTGGTGATAGACTCCTGGTACTAGGCTCCTGGTACTAGGCTCCTGGTACTAGACTCCTGGTACTAGACTCCTGGTACTAGACTCCTGGTACTAGACTCCTCGTACTAGACTCCTCGTACTAGACTCCTGGTACTAGGCTCCTGGTACTAGGCTCCTGGTACTAGACTCCTGGTACTAGACTCCTGGTACTAGACTCCTGGTACTAGACCTCGTACTAGACTCCTCGTACTAGACTCCTGGTACTAGGCTCCTGGTACTAGGCTCCTGGTACTAGACTCCTGGTACTAGACTCCTGGTACTAGACTCCTGGTACTAGACTCCTCGTACTAGACTCCTCGTACTAGACTCCTGGTACTAGACTCCTGGTACAAGACTTCTAGTACTTGACTCCTGGTGCTAGACTCCTCGACTCCTGGTACTAGACTCCGGTACTAGACTCCTCGACTCCTGGTACTAGACTCCTGGTACTAGAGACTCCTGGTACTAGACTTCTAGTGCTAGACTCCTGGTACTAGACTCCTGGTACTAGACTTCTAGTACTAGACTCCTGTACTAGGATGGGTTAAAAGCAGAGAACACATTTCGCTGTGTGTTCTGCATGTGTGAGCATTAAAGAGGGTTTCATCCCTCCCATTCTATTCTATGCTAGCATGTTAGCTTTGTGTGCTAACAGCTAACGGCTAGTGCTATGGTTTTCTGATTCAACGTCAGTGAAAACAGGCTGAGATCCTCACCACTGATTGGCTTTCGTGAAAACGTGTCATCTGAATTTGACACTTGAGTTAAAGAAAAATGATATTGGACCATTCTGCAAAACCGTGCATAAACACAACTCAACGCTTTCTGTCTGTATTTTTCTTTGTTTCTTATTTACTTCATGGCATCTTTGTGTGAATTGTATTCTTGGAAAGCAACTTTGAGTACTTAGAAAAGCGCTATAAACATTGTAGCTATTATTATTATTATCATCTCTTGAACATTTCTAAATCTTAATTTCAACAACTACACTTTCACTAATTTAGTAAGATTTACTTTCATGTAACCTAATCTCACACACGTGCATTTGAGGTATATTTCCACATGGTTTACTCTCTGAAGAAGCTGAGAAAAAACGTTGTGCAGCTGCAGCAGATTCAGGTGCGTTTCCAGCAAGAAGGATCAAAGTGGAAAGGTTACGGGGTAACTCATTGGCAAAGCTGTCAAATATCTACAGGGAACAAAGAAAGCAGAGTGCACTTCACCTTGGGATATAAATCCATTTGAAGTGCCACACATTGGGTGAAAAACTGCTCTCTACCTGCAGCACAAGATCAATAAATCAACAGATCGGTTTTATAAAATGGAAAAAGTCTGGGTCTCGTCTCCAATTCATGAGTTTAAAAATATATACAAGTAGGAAATAAGAGCTATGTGCGTCTGTGCCAAATATCTTTAAGGCATGGATGTGAAAAAAGATACTACAGTTAAAAAAGGGGAAATAAAGCTAGTTCCCTATGGAATGCCGTTTAAGCCAAAATTAAATAAATCCATATATAAATATGCCTATGAAATAAATAAGGTTATGAAATGCATTCTAACCCTAATTTATTTATTTCAGAATGTATTTCATAACTGTCAGGGAATCATTTCACCCTACATGTCCTCCTTCGCCTCTGACGCAGATGCCTAAGCCTTGAGCAGCCGCTATCTCCCTTAAGGAGGGGCTGCCTAGCAAGTTGTTGATGTTACCAGTTTGTGACCGGGCACTCTCGGTCAGAGATAGTTATTGTTGTGGGACACCTGGAACACATCCTTCTCGGGGTGTAGATGACCCGAGCCATAAGCGACAACAAATGTGATTCAGTGTCCTCAGCTGTTTAGTCTCTCTATTGAAGAATGTTGATTATTACACTCTGAACTAGTTAAACCTGGAGCTACAGGAGGGCTCTTCAGAATTGATTGTGGCATCTACCGTGTGGTCAGACCGTGGCCCGTGACATGTCTTGTGAATTCTCCGGCCGAAGCTCCAAATAAACCGTCAGTGTTTGCCATCAAAGCTCCAGCTCTCCTCGTGTCTCTCTGAGTCCTGACTCCATCAAAGCTCCAGCTCTCCTCGTGTCTCTCTGAGTCCTGACTCCATCAAAGCTCCAGCTCTCCTCGTGTCTCTCTGAGTCCTGACTCCATCAAAGCTCCAGCTCTCCTCGTGTCTCTCTGAGTCCTGACTCCATCAAAGCTCCAGCTCTCCTCGTGTCTCTCTGAGTCCTGACTCCATCAAAGCTCCAGCTCTCCTCGTGTCTCTCTGAGTCCTGACTCCATCAAAGCTCCAGCTCTCCTCGTGTCTCTCTGAGTCCTGACTCCATCAAAGCTCCAGCTCTCCTCGTGTCTCTCTGAGTCCTGACTCCATCAAAGCTCCAGCTCTCCTCGTGTCTCTCTGAGTCCTGACTCCATCAAAGCTCCAGCTCTCCTCGTGTCTCTCTGAGTCCTGACTCCATCAAAGCTCCAGCTCTCCTCGTGTCTCTCTGAGTCCTGACTCCATCAAAGCTCCAGCTCTCCTCGTGTCTCTCTGAGTCCTGACTCCATCAAAGCTCCAGCTCTCCTCGTCTCTCTCTGAGTCCTGACTCCATCAAAGCTCCAGCTCTCCTCGTGTCTCTCTGAGTCCTGACTCCATCAAAGCTCCAGCTCTCGTGTCTCTCTCTGAGTCCTGACTCCATCAAAGCTCCAGCTCTCCTCGTGTCTCTCTGAGTCCTGACTCCATCAAAGCTCCAGCTCTCCTCGTGTCTCTCTGAGTCCTGACTCCATCAAAGCTCCAGCTCTCCTCGTGTCTCTCTGAGTCCTGACTCCATCAAAGCTCCAGCTCTCCTCGTGTCTCTCTGAGTCCTGACTCCATCAAAGCTCCAGCTCTCCTCGTGTCTCTCTGAGTCCTGACTCCATCAAAGCTCCAGCTCTCCTCGTGTCTCTCTGAGTCCTGACTCCATCAAAGCTCCAGCTCTCCTCGTGTCTCTCTGAGTCCTGACTCCATCAAAGCTCCAGCTCTCCTCGTGTCTCTCTGAGTCCTGACTCCATCAAAGCTCCAGCTCTCCTCGTGTCTCTCTGAGTCCTGACTCCATCAAAGCTCCAGCTCTCCTCGTCTCTCTCTGAGTCCTGACTCCATCAAAGCTCCAGCTCTCCTCGTGTCTCTCTGAGTCCTGACTCCATCAAAGCTCCAGCTCTCCTCGTGTCTCTCTGAGTCCTGACTCCATCAAAGCTCCAGCTCTCCTCGTGTCTCTCTGAGTCCTGACTCCATCAAAGCTCCAGCTCTCCTCGTGTCTCTCTGAGTCCTGACTCCTATTGCTACAGGAGTTTCCCCCACAATAACCTTATTTATTCATTTCATAGGCATATTATATATATATATATATATATGTATTTATTTAATTATTTAATTATTTATTAATTTTGGCTTAAACTGCATTCCATAGTTACCAACTCAATTACTGATTTAAATGCAAGGTAAATAAGCTGGAATGGGCAAAAGAAAGCCAAATAAACGCTGGAAATAAATCCGGACGTCACGTCTTTTATATCTGTAAACACTATGTGGATACAGATTAAAAAGTGGGAATACGTTTGTATAAGTGGAGGAAATACAGGGTTTTGTGGGTAACAGGAGCGCAGATTTCCCCGTAAAATGTTAAAGTGATGCCAGAAAACAATATTTCTGTTCTCAAAAACGCTACAATTACTGCAGAAATCTGAGAATCAAACAGAGCGTCAGACGGCGAGACAGCTTGGTTTTTATATTTGATTTAATTGATATATCTTATAAACAAGATCAGAGACACATTACTCATATATTTCCAGAAGAACCCCTGGGGAGAAAGATGGATGGACGCAATGTGACACTTTTCAGGTGAAAGTGACGACAAATATGACTCAGTTATAAACTCTTTGACCAGGAAGTGATTTTATTTCCTCACTGACGAGGAAGCAGCTCTGACAAACACATGACTAAACACAGGAGGTCAAAATCCAACCCTTATGACTTCCTGATGAACCCAACGTGAGGTAGGTTTCAATGACGTTGAAGAAATTAGAAAAAGACGTGTCACTTCAGAGTGCCTTTATTTCTGTCTCCATATCAAACGTCTGTCAAATACAGCAAAATAATATCTTAAATTAAAAACTAAATGCAAAATCTACTTTCTCTTCCATCAGCCTCACATGGATATAAAAAAACAACATATTTTATAATATCTTTAATGCAAAAATAGATAACTAAACCATGAGAAAGTATATATAATAAGGCTTTATTTATTAATATCACTGGATACGGTGTAGAAAAGTACCAAGATGCTGTTTTTAGAAAAATGCCAAAAGTAAAAATACTCTATAATACAAGTTGCTATAAGTATTCTCAGCTAAATGTGATTAAAGTAGTCGCATGACAGCAGTTTGGGGAAGTGCAGTGTAATATATATATATATGGATAAAAAGGACACATATTTCCTGCTGAGTTGTGTTAAAGTAGCATGAGTTAAAGTACCTTATTATTGGACTTAAGTACAGATCATGAGTACATGTTTATTTACTTAATGCATATCTGATGCAGGTTAATGGAAAGCACTCTCAGAGAGAACAATTATTAAATGTAAAATAAAATGTCCGCAGGGAACTTAGACTGAAAGTAAATAGCTTTTAACTTCAGCCTCCAATCAATATATTAATTTAACATTATAAATGACTTTAGAGCAACGCTACAGGAATATCAGATTCAATTTCTAATCACAAAGAGTTTATTAGTTCCTTTATAGCCCAAACATTAGCCACCTTTAGCTTAGCGGTGGTGACGTGAAGTCATTGTGACCGTGCTGTAGTTCCTTTATAGCCCAACATTAGCCCCTTTAGCTTAGCGGTGGTGACGTGAAGTCATGTGACCGTGCTGTAGTTCTTTATAGCCCAACATTAGCCACCTTTAGCTTAGCGGTGGTGACGTGAAGTCATGTGACCGTGCGTAGTTCTTTACAGCCCAACATTAGCCAACTTTAGCTTAGCGGTGGTGACGTGAAGTCATGTGACCGTGCTGTAGTTCTTTATAGCCCAACATTAGCCACCTTTAGCTTAGCGGTGGTGACGTGAAGTCATGTGACCGTGCTGTAGTTCTTTATAGCCCAACATTAGCCACCTTTAGCTTAGCGGTGGTGACGTGAAGTCATGTGACCGTGCTGTAGTTCCTTTATAGCCCAACATTAGCCACCTTTAGCTTAGCGGTGGTGACGTGAAGTCATGTGACCGTGCTGTAGTTCCTTTATAGCCCAACATTAGCCTCCTTTAGCTTAGCGGTGGTGACGTGAAGTCATGTGACCGTGCTGTAGTTCTTTATAGCCCAACATTAGCCACTTTAGCTTAGCGGTGGTGACGTGAAGTCATGTGACTGTGCTGTAGTTCCTTTATAGCCCAACATTAGCCACCTTTAGCTTAGCGGTGGTGAATGTAGTGTAATGCAGCCGTTAGAAGCAGAAAAGAGACCAATAACTGATATGATTTCTCGTTTATCTAAATATGGATTATTACCCAGCTTTAAAGCGTACTGCAACATTTCTTCATAATGAGAAGTGACTCTTATTTGACAGGCGGTGCACAAAAGAAGTGATGCATGATGGGCCTCAGATGAAGTGAATGTCCGCAGCACAGGAACAATGTTTGATGTCTGCAGACTGAAGAGGATATTTTGGGAAACAGGCTGTAGAAATGAGGACTTTGAGGTATTTTTATCTCACTCTGACACATTAAAAAGCAACATCACTGAACACCGGAGTAAAAAAACAAAAGGAGGTGCATCGCTTCATGCATGTTCTGCAATGAGGTCATTATGATCATAATTAGTATTTTTAGACTACAAATCTGCTGCTTGTTATGAATAATGGAACAGGTAGAGACGTTGATGGGTCTTTTTGTCTACGTGCCCAAAGTCTATTTCTTGCCTTTATAAAAGTATTTATTTATTAGCAATTATCAGATGACCCGCTTTCTCCCCTTGCTCTCAAACCTGAAGCAATTCATAGCTGCAGTTTCACATTCATTCATAACGGATATACACTACATACTGATATACACCTGAACATCAGCAGGAGAGGACTCTTTAAAAGTAGAGACACTACATACTGATATACACCTGAACATCAGCAGGAGAGGACTCTTTAAAGTAGAGACACTACATACTGATATACACCTGAACATCAGCAGAGAGGACTCTTTAAAGTAGAGACACTACATACTGATACACACCTGAACATCAGCAGGAGAGGACTCTTTAAAGTAGAGACACTACATACTGATATACACCTGAACATCAGCAGGAGAGGACTCTTTAAAGTAGAGACACTACATACTGATATACACCTGAACATCAGCAGGAGAGGACTCTTTAAGTAGAGACACTACATACTGATATACACCTGAACATCAGCAGGAGAGGACTCTTTAAAGTAGAGACACTACATACTGATAACACCTGACATCAGCAGGAGAGGACTCTTTAAAGTAGAGACATTACATACTGATATACACCTGAACATCAGCAGGAGAGGACTCTTTAAAGTAGAGACACTACATACTGATTAACACCTGAACATCAGCAGGAGAGGACTTTTAAAGTAGAGACACTACATACTGATATACACCTGAACATCAGCAGGAGAGGACTCTTTAAAGTAGAGCACTACATACTGATATACACCTGAACATCAGCAGGAGAGGACTCTTTAAAGTAGAGACATTACATACTGATATACACCTGAACATCAGCAGGAGAGGACTCTTAAAGTAGAGGACACTACATACTGATATACACCTGAACATCAGCAGGAGAGGACTCTTTAAAGTAGAGACACTACATATGATATACACCTGAACATCAGCAGGAGAGGACTCTTTAAAGTAGAGCACTACATACTGATATACACCTGACATCAGCAGGAGAGGACTCTTTAAAGTAGAGACACTACATACTGATATACACCTGAACATCAGCAGGAGAGGACTCTTTAAAGTAGAGACACTACATACTGATATACACCTGAACATCAGCAGGAGAGGACTCTTTAAAGTAGAGACACTACATACTGATATACACCTGAACATCAGCAGGAGAGGACTCTTTAAAGTAGAGACACTACATACTGATATATACCTGAACATCAGCAGGAGAGAACTCTTTAAAGTAGAGACACTACATACTGATATACACCTGAACATCAGCAGGAGAGGACTCTTTAAAGTAGAGACACTACATACTGATATACACCTGGACATCAGCAGGAGAGAACTCTTTAAAGTAGAGACACTACATACTGATATACACCTGAACATCAGCAGGAGAGGACTCTTTAAAGTAGAGACACTACATATGATATACACCTGGACATCAGCAGGAGAGGACTCTTTAAAGTAGAGACTCTACATACTGATATACACCTGAACATCAGCAGGAGAGGACTCTTTAAAGTACAGACACTACATACTGATATACACCTGAACATCAGCAGGAGAGAACTCTTTAAAGTACAGACATTCCTCGTACTGGAAGTGGTCAGTCACTGCAGATTTTGCATTGTCAATATTAACGCATCACATTTTAAAGCGGCTGATTATCAAAAAGGATAAAAGTCACAAAGTCTCCGAACAAGCAGCATCACAGCGGCGTTAAACTGTGTGTCTCTGCGTACTGTCCCTTTAAGAGAAAATCCTTAAAAAGCAGAGGAAGTGGCGATGAGAGCATGAAAAGCGGCGTCATGAAAACAAACTGTGTTCAGATCAGAGGCTGAAAACAGCCGTCACTTTGTGTGTCTGAGAGCACGACACATTTCAGCAGAGTGTGTGTGGTGTGTGTGTGTGTGTGTGTGTGTGTGTGTGTGTGTGTGTGTGTGTCGACCCACTCTCTCGGCTGACGGGACAAACAGCTGATTGTTGGAGCTCAGTGTCATGTTCAGGGTCACGTGGAGAACAGAGCGCCTGTGATGTGTTCAGGACACAAAGCCTGAGGGATTCACAATGAAACCACAGCTACTGTCCACAGAGACACAGAGAATGAGAAGCACTTTATTTATAGGAAAATAAACATTAAACTCCACTGGGAATATAATCTGTAGGCTAAAATATTATCTTTTAAAATTATTATTTGGATATTTTATTCCATTTTAAAAATTGTATTATTTTTTTTAAAACAGGACATTGTAAGTATTTTAATTAATTAAATAATCCTACAAATAATATCTAAAAACTTTATAAATGCTAGAATACATTTTTGTTAATTATTTGTATTTAAAAAAATCTTTAATAATTTTTATTTAAGCAGTTTATCTTTAAAAAAAAAACGGTATTATCAACAAAAATAATGCACTATTTTTAACAAAAAGCTTCAAAAACGATTGAAATGAAACAAAAACAGAAAGATGAAGCCCCTCAAACCAATAAGTGTGTGATAAAGCAATATCTCACATAAGTCTCTCAAAGTCGGGATATTCATTACAGATCTGACTTATAATATATATTGAGCTCATGTTATATTATCTGCAGCGCTGGAGGAAAGTAACACACAGCGACGTAATGAACTCTGTACAGCCAGCGGGGTAATGACTGTGTGTGTGTACCAGTGTGTTCCTGTGTGTGTCTTCATATGTGTGTGTACCAGAGTGTGTACCTGTGTGTGTGTCTTCATGTGTGTGTACTGTGTGTGTGTGTGTTGTGTACCTGTGTGTGTGTGTGTGTGTGTACCAGAGTGTGTTCCTGTGTGTGTGTGTTGTGGTGTGTGTTCCTGTTTGTGTGTGTGTGTGTGTGTGGTGTGTGTACCAGAGTGTCTTCCTGTGTGTGTGTGTGTGGTGTGTGTGTGTGTGTACCAGAGTGTCTTCCTGTGTGTGTGTGTGGTGTGTGTGTGTGGGTGTGTGTGGTACCAGAGTGTGTACCTGTGTGTGTGTCTTCATGTGTGTTACCTGTGTGTGTGTGTGTACCTGTGTGTGTGTGTGTACCAGAGTGTGTTCCTGTGTGTGTGTGTGTGTACCAGAGTGTGTTCCTGTGTGTGTGTGTGTGTGTGTGTGTGTGTGTGTGTGTACCAGAGTGTGTTCCTGTGTGTGTGTGTGTGTGTGTTCCTGTGTGTGTGTGTGTGTGGTGTGTGTGTGTGTGTGTGTGTGTGTGTGTGTGTGTGTGTGTGTGTGTGTGTGTGTGTGTGTGTGTGTGTGTGTGTGTGTTGATGTTAACAAGCCTCTTCACTCCCACATTGAGGAGAAAACGACGGAGAGAGAAATCCAAATGTTGGCGTAAACTGACATTTAAATTGCACGAGCCAATAGGAGTGTCCTCTAGTGATGATGTTAGCCTTTGCAGACCGTTGACATGCAACAAACCCCTCTAACACCACAGGGAAGAGAAGTGCAGTTCCACCTTTTAAAACAAAACAAGCTTCAATTAAGGAACTAAAATCAACATTAAAACCCAACCTAACTAACAGAACCTGATATCAAAGGAACGCAGCTCACATTGTCTCTGTCTCCGTCACAGGGTTGGGGTTTATTTAAAATGTCTTTCTTCATTGTTACCCAGCATGCTTTGAGCCACGCCCGATGCAAAGCCTCGCCACAACAGGGTGTGTTCAAGATCAGAAGATCAGCAGCAGGTGACTCACACACACTGCCAACACACACACACACACACTGCCAACACACACACACACACACACAATATGCTTCTGATAAACGATGAAATCTATTCCAACACACGCATGTACTCACGCAGGAATGTAGCTGCATCTACACCTTTATAATTATTATTTAAGGTCATTTAATTACAGTTAATGTCATGTTTCACACATATATATATATACCCACACAAATATCAAATATTAAAAAATGATTTAAACACACGTGTATTGCACAGAGTTTGGAAGCTTCTGTGCATTTATTTAAAATGATTATTTATTTAATTTCAGGTCATCTTTGACAGGGAAATGTAAAATATGTATGTTTTAAATATTTCTCTTAATTTCTAAATATGATGGGATCTCTGCCAAAAAGAATGACTTTATATAAAAAATATAAAAGTCACCTGTTTGTTTAAAATAAAGAATGAAAACCATCTCTTGCAGTTTTTTGTGTATTAATTACCGTTTTAAAGCACACTTCTCAGATTTAAACTGTGACCTTTGACCTCAGGGATTATCCGACAGTGAATGACCTCCTGATATTATTCAGAGCCCCCGGCGCCCTGCAGGGTTTACCGCTCGTGACTAAGGTGCGACTTGTTTCCTCGTGACGGTTTACAGGCGTTAGACTTCGGCTTCAGGAGGAGGACTCGTCAAACTGAATGACTGCGTTTGTGAAACCTCAGCAGTTCCTGCTGACGAGACGCTTTGGAGAGAAGAGGCTTCATATCTGAGGGTTAGGGTTAGACAGGCTTCATATCTGAGGGTTAGGGTTAGACAGGCTTCATATCTGAGGGTTAGGGTTAGACATGTTTCATATCTGAGGGTTAGGGTTAGACAGGCTTCATATCTGAGGTTAGGGTTAGACAGGCTTCATATCTGAGGCGGAGAAACAAGCATTTATATTCTCATTCAAAGTTTGCAAATATTGGAAAAAGACAAATATTTCTCCTTCAAAAGAGGATTTTTCAAAAGAAAGTATTTTGAGAGTGGATATTAAGTACTCAGATCTTGTGGTAAAAGTAGAAGTACTCAGATCTTGTAGTAAAAGTAGAAGTACTCAGATCTTGTGGTAAAAGTAGAAGTACTCAGATCTTGTGGTAAAAGTAGAAGTACTCGGATCTTGTGGTAAAAGTAGAAGTACTCAGATCTTGTGGTAAAAGTAGAAGTACTCGGATCTTGTGGTAAAAGTAGAATTACTCAGATCTTGTACTTGAGTAAAAGTAGAAGTACTCAGATCTTGTAGTAAAAGTAGAAGTACTCAGATCTTGTGGTAAAAGTAGAAGTACTCAGATCTTGTGGTAAAGTAGAAGTACTCGGATCTTGTGGTAAAAGTAGAAGTACTCAGATCTTGTGGTAAAAGTAGAAGTACTCAGATCTTGTGGTAAAAGTAGAAGTACTCAGATCTTGTAGTAAAAGTAGAAGTACTCCGATCTTGTAGTAAAAGTAGAAGTACTCAGATCTTGTAGTAAAAGTAGAAGTACTCAGATCTTGTGGTAAAAGTAGAAGTACTCAGATCTTGTACTTGAGTAAAAGTAGAAGTACTCCGATCTTGTAGTAAAAGTAGAAGTACTCCGATCTTGTAGTAAAAGTAGAAGTACTCAGATCTTGTACTTGAGTAAAAGTAGAAGTACTCAGATCTTGTAGTAAAAGTAGAAGTACTCCGATCTTGTAGTAAAAGTAGAAGTACTCCGATCTTGTAGTAAAAGTAGAAGTACTCCGATCTTGTAGTAAAAGTAGAAGTACTCAGATCTTGTACTTGAGTAAAAGTAGAAGTACTCAGGTCTTGTTCTTGAGTAAAAGTAGAAGTACTCAGATCTTGTACTTGAGTTAAAGTAGAAGTACTCAGATCTTGTACTTGAGTAAAAGTAGAAGTACTCAGATCTTGTACTTGAGTAAAAGTAGAAGTACTCAGATCTTGTACTTGAGTAAAAGTAGAAGTACTCCGATCTTGTAGTAAAAGTAGAAGTACTCCGATCTTGTAGTAAAAGTAGAAGTACTCAGATCTTGTACTTGAGTAAAAGTACTCAGATCTTGTACTTGAGTAAAAGTAGAAGTACTCAGTTCTTGAGTAAAAGTAGAAGTACTCAGATCTTGTACTTGAGTAAAAGTAGAAGTACTCAGATCTTGTGGTAAAAGTAGAAGTACTCAGATCTTGTGGTAAAAGTAGAAGTACTCAGATCTTGTACTTGAGTAAAAGTAGAAGTACTCAGATCTTGTAGTAAAAGTAGAAGTACTCCGATCTTGTAGTAAAAGTAGAAGTACTCCGATCTTGTAGTAAAAGTAGAAGTACTCAGATCTTGTACTTGAGTAAAAGTAGAAGTACTCAGGTCTTGTTCTTGAGTAAAAGTAGAAGTACTCAGATCTTGTACTTGAGTTAAAGTAGAAGTACTCAGATCTTGTACTTGAGTAAAAGTAGAAGTACTCAGATCTTGTACTTGAGTAAAAGTAGAAGTACTCAGATCTTGTACTTGAGTAAAAGTAGAAGTACTCAGATCTTGTAGTAAAAGTAGAAGTACTCAGATCTTGTACTTGAGTAAAAGTAGAAGTACCAGAGTGTAGGAATACTCTGTTACATAAAAGTCCTGCATTCAAAATGTTCCTCAAGTGAAAGTATAAAAGTATTCTCATCAAAATACAGTGAAAGTATTGATTGTGCAGATTGGTCCGTTTCAGAATAATATATATATATGTTTTATAATGATTGATCATGAAAGTGTAAAATGGAACTTAGAATACGTTCCAGCCACAAACACCACAACATCTTTTAGCTTCTTATTCTTTGATGAAATGTTTCCTGATCGATATTAAGAGCGTCTCTGAAGCTGCATTGAGATGAAAAGAAATGACTATATTTTCCCCTGAATATTACCCAGAATGCATCAGTAAAGAGTGCCTCGCTGTGTGCAATCAGGCCTAAGAGTTTCAAAGGTCAACCACTCCTGCTCCTGCGGGTATCAACAGAACATTCACCTCCATCATGATGGTGTACGTGCGTGACGTTAGAGAGAGTCACTTTTAGGGGAAATAGACAAACCTCGTCTGCTGCCGTTAGAAACACAACTACTCATGACGACATCTAGGGCTGTGCGATTATGGCAAAAATCAATAATCACGATTATTTTGGTCAATAATTGATATCACGATTATTAAATACGATTATTCATGGCTTTGAAAACATCCATTTATTGAACTTTAAAACAAATACAAATAATAATTTGAACAGTATCTTTTTAACTGTTGATTACCCTGAACGTATAATTCAACTGAAAAACCAATACACAAATAAATAAAATAAATAATACATTTAAATAAATAATATCAAAATAATAAATACCAATAAACAAGATCAACAAATATTTTGGAGCGCACTTCCACAAGCTACTAAACATATATAAATATGATAAATACAAATACATTTGATCAAATATGTTGCACTGTCACAACCTAGCAAAGCTAAATAATCGTTTTTTCAATTATGTTGTTTTCGTAATTGTGGCAGGCCAAAATCGTAATTGCGATTAAAATACGATTAATTAGGGCTGTGCAATTAATCGTATTTTAATCGCGATAACGATTATTATTTTTATAAAAAAAATAAAAAAAAGTAATTATTATTATTTTTTTTTTTTTTTTTTTTGGTTTTCAGTTTAATTATACTTAAAGTTCAGGGTAATCAACTGTTAAAAACATACTGTTCACATTTTTGTTTCAATAAATGGATGTTTTCAAAGTAAATGGATAATCGTTTTTAATAATCGTGATATCAATTATTGACCAAAATAATCGTGATTAGGATTTTTGCCATAATCGCACAGCCCTACGATTAATTGCCCTACCGACATCAGACTTAAGATCAATTATGAATCACAGATCACTCAGAGCACTGATTAAAGAAATCACAACCCATTTATTTCTCAATCACCTATTAGATTGTGGATAAATACAGAATACTGTATTTTAACAATACGGTATTCTGTATTTTCACATTTGTTATTTTTTTTTTTAATCTGTTCGAAATAAAGATTGAAATGAAATGAAATGAATTAGAGGAGTAAATAACATCAACTGTGGGAAACTATTATGAAATGCAAAGCTTGATGGATTTGAACGTTGAAGAAGTGACAGATTCTGTGTTCTCTCTTTAGCCACGAGACTTTTGTTACAAGCTCTGCTCTTTGTAAATCGACACCGCTCCTCACTCGTCTGCTCGTTTACTAATTCAGGTCAAATTCACTTCATTACAAAAAGCACAACTGCACTAATACACCTCCGTCAGACACCAGATATCTATGAACGCGCATTGTCACTTTCTGCTGGAGGCGTTAGCATTCGTTAGCATTAGCTTAGCTCAACAGCTGAGCTCACATGTCCAGATTTGGCTTCTATAAAAAAAACACAGGTTTGCTGTTGGATTGTGGGAGAAATCAGAGAGCCAATCAGGTATCCGTCTCAGGGTGTGATTCTCACTTGAGGGTGGAAAATGTCCCGGGTTCAGATCCCGGAAGAGCCCACAAAATATGACAACAAGAAATTTTCGGCTCAGTTTGTGACCTCGAGAGAGTTTACAAAAATACTGAGATTTATAACACAGATTAATTTATACTACATCATAATATGCAAGGCTGGAGTATTTTTAAAAACACCTATTATTCCGATTATTCCACTTTAAGGGGTTGTAACTTCACCTGGTTAGAATAATGTGTGAAATCAATTGAAGGCTGATGTCAAAATGACACACAAACAAACTAGCTAAAAAACCTAAAGAGGACATATCGTGCTATTAAGGTGTATATCAGTATGTAGTGTCTCTACTTTAAAGAGTCCTCTCCTGCTGATGTTCAGGTGTATATCAGTATGTAGTGTCTCTACTTTAAAGAGTCCTCTCCTGCTGATGTTCAGGTGTATATCAGTATGTAGTGACTCTACTTTAAAGAGTCCTCTCCTGCTGATGTTCAGGTGTATATCAGTGTGTAGTGACTCTACTTTAAAGAGTCCTCTCCTGCTGATTCAGGTGTATATCAGTGTGTAGTGTCTCTACTTTAAAGAGTCCTCTCCTGCTGATATTCAGGTGTATATCAGTATGTAATGTCTCTACTTTAAAGAGTCCTCTCCTGCTGATGTTCAGGTGTATATCAGTATGTATGTCTCTACTTTAAAGAGTCCTCTCCTGCTGATGTTCAGGTGTATATCAGTATGTAGTGTCTCTACTTTAAAGAGTCCTCTCCTGCTGATGTTCAGGTGTATATCAGTATGTAGTGTCTCTACTTTAAAGAGTCCTCTCCTGCTGATGTTCAGGTGTATATCAGTATGTAGTGTCTCTACTTTAAAGAGTCCTCTCCTGCTGATGTTCAGGTGTATATCAGTATGTAGTGTCTCTACTTTAAAGAGTCCTCTCCTGCTGATGTTCAGGTGTATATCGGTGTGTAGTGTCTCTACTTTAAAGAGTCCTCTCCTGCTGATTCAGGTGTATATCAGTATGTAGTGTCTCTACTTTAAAGAGTCCTCTCCTGCTGATGCAGGTGTATATCAGTATGTAGTGTCTCTACTTTAAAGAGTCCTCTCCTGCTGATGTTCAGGTGTATATCAGTATGTAGTGTCTCTACTTTAAAGAGTCCTCTCCTGCTGATGTTCAGGTGTATATCAGTATGTAGTGTCTCTACTTTAAAGAGTCCTCTCCTGCTGATGTTCAGGTGTATATCAGTATGTAGTGTCTCTACTTTAAAGAGTCCTCTCCTGTGATGTTCAGGTGTATATCAGTATGTAGTGTCTCTACTTTAAAGAGTCCTCTCCTGCTGATGTTCAGGTGTATATCAGTATGTAGTGTCTCTACTTTAAAGAGTCCTCTCCTGCTGATGTTCAGGTGTATATCAGTATGTAGTGTCTCTACTTAAAGAGTCCTCTCCTCTGATGTTCAGGTGTATATCAGTATGTAGTGTCCTCTACTTTAAAGAGTCCTCTCCTCTGATGTTCAGGTGTATATCAGTATGTAGTGTCTCTACTTTAAAGAGTCCTCTCCTGCTGATGTTCAGGTGTATATCAGTATGTAGTGTCTCTACTTTAAAGAGTCCTCTCCTGCTGATGTTCAGGTGTATATCAGAATGTAGTGTCTCTACTTTAAAGAGTCCTCTCCTGCTGATGTTCAGGTGTATATCAGTATGTAGTGTCTCTACTTTAAAGAGTCCTCTCCTGCTGATGTTCAGGTGTATATCAGTATGTAGTGTCTCTACTTTAAAGAGTCCTCTCTGCTGATGTTCAGGTGTATATCAGTATGTAGTGTCTCTACTTTAAAGAGTCCTCTCCTGCTGATGTTCAGGTGTATATCAGTATGTAGTGTCTCTACTTTAAAGAGTCCTCTCTGCTGATGTTCAGGTGTATATCAGTATGTAGTGTCTCTACTTTAAAGAGTCCTCTCCTGCTGATGTTCAGGTGTATATCAGTATGTAGTGTCTCTACTTTAAAGAGTCCTCTCCTGCTGATGTTCAGGTGTATATCAGTATGTAGTGTCTCTACTTTAAAGAGTCCTCTCCTCTGATGTTCAGATGTATATCAGTATGTAGTGTCTCTACTTTAAAGAGTCCTCTCCTGCTGATGTTCAGGTGTATATCAGTATGTAGTGTCTCTACTTTAAAGAGTCCTCTCCTGCTGATGTTCAGGTGTATATCAGTATGTAGTGTCTCTACTTTAAAGAGTCCTCTCCTCCTGATGTTCAGGTGTATATCAGTATGTAGTGTCTCTACTTTAAAGAGTCCTCTCCTGCTGATGTTCAGGTGTATATCAGTATGTAGTGTCCTACTTTTAAAGAGTCCTCTCCTGCTGATGTTCAGGTGTATATCAGAATGTAGTGTCTCTACTTTAAAGAGTCCTCTCCTGCTGATGTTCAGGTGTATATCAGTATGTAGTGTCTCTACTTTAAAGAGTCCTCTCCTGCTGATGTTCAGGTGTATATCAGTATGTAGTGTCTCTACTTTAAAGAGTCCTCTCCTGCTGATGTTCAGGTGTATATCAGTATGTAGTGTCTCTACTTTAAAGAGTCCTCTCCTGCTGATGTTCAGGTGTATATCAGTATGTAGTGTCTCTACTTTAAAGAGTCCTCTCCTGCTGATGTTCAGGTATATCAGTATGTAGTGTCTCTACTTTAAAGAGTCCTCTCATGCTGATGTTCAGGTGTATATCAGTATGTAGTGTCTCTACTTTAAAGAGCCTCTCCTGCTGATGTTCAGGTGTATATCAGTATGTAGTGTCTCTACTTTAAAGAGTCCTCTCCTTGATGTTTTGAGTCTCTGAGATTGTTCAGGTGTATATCAGTATGTAGTGTCTCTACTTTAAAGAGTCCTCTCCTGCTGATGTTCAGGTGTATATCAGTATTAGTGTCTCTACTTTAACATTTGACCTTTATCTTAGAACAAAGGTAATTTGATGATATAACTAACAATGGGTTTCCTCAAAGGAATAGCGTTTGCTTTGGCCTAAGGAGGGATGAGGTAACCTGACCCCACCACAGTAACACAACTCCTCACAAAGCAGAAGTTTGAAGAGCTTATTTATACAGTGTGTTTAGTAAACCTGCTAGTAAGGTGAACAAACCCAACTTCAACAAAGAATGAACCAAATGTCCCTCCATCTAACATCCGGGAAACTCTTCCAGGAGTTCATTCACTAGTTTTCCTCTCACTCCTGCAGCTGCTTCCTCTGTAGTATTACTACTGTCAGCTTTCTCCTGTTTACAAGTGTACATTAAATGGCTCAGGATGCATTTAAACGGCTTATCCTGACATTTGGATATCAGCCATTACCCAGGATGCAAAGCGTCACATATCTGCAGCCAGAAAGCAAACATTTCAGACTTCTAACTTATTATTTTAAACATCAAGTTCATAACCTCAAGGCTTTGAGCAGCGTGCAAGTAATCCAATAAATATGCAGGATCATTTCCTGCAGAGGACTTTGATCCCCGACTACAATAAGTACCATTGTGCTGTCACATAATGTCACTTTAATGTCAATACGGCCATAAAACAAGGATGTGGTGTGGAGGGAGCAAAGGTCAAAGGTGCGTCAGAAGTCAGGAGTTAGCTTTTGGAGAGGCCTCTGAAGTGAAGCTGTGGAAAATGTACGTTTGAATGGGTTAACAAGACCACAAACTGCATGTATATAACATGGTGACATCATATAAGACATCAAAATGTGCTTTTTTACAGTTATTGAGAGTTGTGACGTCATACAAGACATCACAAAGTGCCTTTACAGTTAATAGGAAAGATCTGTAGTCAGGAGTTAGCTTTTGGAGAGGCCTCTGAAGTGAAGCTATGGAAAATGTATGTTTGAATAGACCACAAACTGCATGTAGGTCCATAAATAAACGTGGTGACATAATACAAGACAACATGAAGTGCTTTTTACAGTTATAGAGTGAGATTTCACACGACTTTAGGAGAAACACATGTCCATAGGAGTGATTTTAAAGCAGCTTTAGCATAAAACAAGCTCAGAGCAAACACAATAAGCACAGAGAGCTCTTATGTAATCACTAGATGAAAACACACAGTGTACAGACTGCTCAAGGATGCCCCATCATATTCTACCATCGCATTAATATAACACAATGGCCAAAGCCACCACCCTCAGCTTCTCTTCTTATGCAAAAGCCATTGATTCTGCTTCCCATGGTCCTGTGTGAGTGTGTGTGTGAGGGTGTGAGTGTGTGTCTGCAGGCCGCAGCCATGCTCATATTGTGATATCTGACATACTGGCTGTACAACAACACAGCCTCTTCATGTCATTTTCGCACCACTGATTTCTCCCTTCCGTTTGAACTCCCTTTAATGTGATGAAGCTCGTGCTAAAACGCTCTTTATGCTCGATGTGCGCGTGCCTCTAGCTGTTCAGACGCCGAGCAAAACCTCGTTTAAAAACGTCAAAATTAAGAATTGCGTGGTTTATCAGCTGTTTGTATAAAGTATGATATATTCATTATGACTTGTTCTGATTAAGGAGGTAGTTGTCTTCAAATCGGCGGATAAATATTCCACCAATCATGATTATTTTTCCAAATAGGCAACTTTTAAGCATTGTTTGTCTACATTTTCTTTCATGAGAATCCACCCTTTGGTAGCAATGGCAGCGCCTATGAGTGTGGTGGAAAAGTTGAAACCCAATAAAATAAAAGGAGGTAAAGTGGATTTTCTTTATGCCGAATTCTATTGTGTCAACCATTTGTTCTGAATACAAATATTACCAATGTATTCTTATATACATTCCTCTTGTAATCCTCCAAAAACTTTCAATTGACATATGTTTGAAGGACGTCTGGCGCCGACCAATCCAAGCACCATTTATGTTGCTTGAAACATCACATATTGCAGCTTTAAACGTAGGAATCAAACTATAAAATGATAATATTACTAGCTACTGTTGCAGTTTAACTAAACAACCACCAAATGCAAGGTGTGTGTGTGATTTAGCAGGTGTGTGTGCACGGTTTTCCTCCCTGCTAAGTGTTGAAAAGCTAACATCACGGATGATTTCTCCCCCCCCCCCCCCGCACACCGGAGCATGCAAAACGGCTGTCGGTGTTTCCTACCTCGTTTGAGCGTGAACTCCCAGGACTTGTTTACAGGTATGAATGTTTTTTTATCCCGGTATATCTCCGGTTCTCCTGGGTGTCTCCTCTCCTCTCTTTTCCCCCGCCCTGCAGAGCTCCTTCTCCCGCAGAGATCCTGGGAAACCGGCCCCGTGACGTCACACGCTGGATAAATAGGGTGAACCTGCAGGGGGCGCTGTCCGGGATTTCAAATTATGTATTGATTTATTTAACTATTTATAAATATTATATACAATTTAATTTATTATAAATATAAACGTAGCATATATGTATTATTTAAAACACATTTTATTATTTTTTTCTTATTATTTAAAAATTATTCTTTTGATTTATTTAAATATTTATAAATAATATATGTAATTTTCTTTGCTTTTGTATTATATAATCATATAAATTTTTTGCATTGTTATTCTTTATATTATTATTTATTTAACATTTTATATTATTGTTATTTATTCCATTTTTTAATAATATTATTTATTTAACTTTTTTATATTTATTATTATTATAATTTAACTTTTTTATATTATTGTTATTTATTCCCTTTTTAAATATTATTATATTATTTCATTTTTATTTATAATTTTTATTTAATTTTTGCTGACATTTTCTTTTAAGTCCTGATTTAACATGATTTTGTCTTCATATTTTTTAATGTAAATTAACTTTTTGGCCCTTCAAGTCTTCTGTGTTGAATTTCCTCCACAGCTTCTCATTGTTACCATGTGTGACTTTGAGCAGTAAAACCTTCGGGGAGGTCAGGGATTAACGGGGATAATGTCAAAGACAACAATGGTGCTGATCTCTGTCGATCATAGGGGCTTAAAACATATTCATAAAAAGCTCTTGATTGACGAAAGAAATCTCCCCTTTTTGATCTTCAACAGATGGGGATTCCCTAATTGTCCAAAATATCTCACATGAATTAGATGTATTGGGTTTATCCTCTATCAGGAACACTAAACCTATTTAATGTCTACTCCTCCCACCGAGGAAGACCATGAGATGTGGTTAAAAACCCTTAGAAAAGCCACTAAGAGGATTTTAAAATGAGGTAATTGCCACTTAAGTGAATCACTGTTGCCAAAAGGATAATTGACTTCATTAAAAATGTTAATTAATATTAAAGTTTTGAAAGGATTCTTTCAAAAACACGATTCAAGACTCGTGAATATTTTGAGTCCGGGAACAAAACACCCGAGAGCGTTTCCGGTGGCGACTGGTCATTAGAGGCACAGCCCCACCTAGTGTCAGCAGAAAGTATTACAAATAATGATTACAAAAAATGCAATAAATATTAAAAAATATATAAAATATATTTTAAGATCATGTTTAATCATCTGATTCGTCTGCTGTTTTAGTCTGTGTTCTTCTAATTAGTGTCCACAGTGTGTGCCTATTGAGCTGTTTAGAGCCATGTGGGACAACCTGATCATGCCCCTCCCTCTCACTGTGAAGTGAACGGTGACTGTAAAAACTACACTGCGCATGCTCAGAGTATTTTCCTATTTAATGTGTGTGGCAAAAAAATAATGACCAGAGGGCACTGAGCTGCCATCCCCACCATACGTCATCTCACATCATTCAGAGCTGATTGGCTGTAAGTACGTGTGCCGCGAAAAGTGTGGTGTGTGAAGAGGAGACGAGAGAGCTGCAGTGTCGCGTCCTAAAACCAGGAAGTAAGCTGCGCATGGGTTCCCTCGACAAAAAAGCAATGAGATTTCTCCATAGGATTTTAGAAAATAGCTCGAAATAAGATCTGTGGGAAACTTACCTGTTAGATAAATGCACGTTTTGTTCAGCCGGATAATATCCACATGTCTACCCTACTTTTATAATTTTTTAATCATAAATCTATCGATTAGATTTATGATAGACTTTTGAAACTACAAGAAGATAAGGAGGACTTTTACAAAAAAGTAATAGAAATGTTTGTCCAGAAGGATAGGCAAATGGACTTCATCTTCAAGTCAAGGTAAGACTGCAATTTAATTGAAAATGGGATCTTACTAAGAGAGAACAATTCAATATTTAAATGATCAAATTACATTTTTTGGGTATCCTTTTGTTGAACTGTCTGTTTAAATTAATCGAAGCATCAGACAAAAAAAGCTTTTGAAAATAATATTATATTTTGGTTTAGGTCAAAATATAATATTTGTAAACCTGAAGAGTCAGTGCCAGTGCCTCAGCAGCCATGAACCTCACTGCACGTCACTGCAGAAGCTTATATATAGACATCTACGTTTTTTGTGCCCCACCACTTTTGTACATATAAAAACACCCGAGAGCGATTTAAATGTAAATCCTTTTGAGATCAAGTTAAGATTGAAATCAAAGCTTTCTGGAAAGAAGACGTTGAGTCTCCGGGTTCAGGACTTAAAGGGTTTCATTACTTTATTTATTTAGTTATATATAAATAGTTTACACGCAATCTCTTTATATATATGTATATTATCATTTACAACGTCCTTATTGTTTTTATTGATTTAACATTTAACCTTTTTTTGAGTCTCTGAATAACTCGAAACCACACACACACACACACACACACACCACACACACCACACACACACACACACACACACACACACACCACACACACACACACACACACACCACACACACACACACACACACACACACACACACCACACACACACACACACACACACACACACCACACACACACACACACACACACACACACACACACACACACACACACACACACACACACACACACACACACACACACACACACAGTTTTCTTATGATCTTGATTATGTGACATGATGTTATTCCTGAGTGCACGCTGACATCTAGTGGCTGAGGAGGGAACTGTCTCTGTTCAGATCTATAAGAGGCCTCCTTTTTCATATAGAAATGTGTATATTTATAATATATAATAAATATTACAATATCAATATTTTAGGGATGACTTTTTGAGCTTTCTTAAAATATTTAGTTAATGACATCTCAACAAATATTAATCTGAAATATGGATTTAATGACTTTTTTTAAATAGAAAATAGCATCTGTTTACTGAAATGCAACATTTCAAACCCAGGAGAAAAAATACACTTATGCAATGAACACACACCCACACACACACACACACACACACACCACACACACACACACACACACACACACCACACACACACACACCACACACACACACACACACACACACACACACACACACACACACACACACACACACACACACACACACCACACACACACACACACACACACACACACACACACACACACGCTCTTTGCATCTGGAGTTGCTTTTAATGCTGAACACGTTTCCAGTCCACATCGAAGAGACACAACAAGCACTGAAAACGCAGATGGCTCTGAGAACAGTTTCCAAACTCACAAACAAATCTACTTTTATTTCCTCTTCTTCCTCTTCTTCATCGTCGTCCTCTACGCGGCTAGAAAGCAATACAAAATAACGAGGCGATCTATGAAAACATAAGTTAACGGGCCACTTCATGAATTACAAAGGCAGCGGGAGCTCCGGCGTATTTACACGTCATCTTTTAATCAGTACAAAGTTAAAGGTGTGTTTAATGTCTGTGGGAAACGGGAGCTACGGGAGGAGGAGGAGGGGAAACTAGCAGCGTACAATTGGGGGGGGGAGGTCAGGAGAGGGGGTGTTTTAGGGGCTGATGGGTACATTTGGAGTCTGTGGGGTTTCGGGGACTTCAGGACAACGAGGGGAAGCTGAAACCTCCTTCCTGTCCACTTCCTGTCGCTCTTTGATCTTCAGGATCAGCTGTCTGATCTCCTCGCGCTTCGTCTTCATTCGCTGCTGAGGAAACCAGTCGGAGAGGTTCACGGGCAGGTGGAAGCTGGGGATGGGGCTCTGTTTGGGGGAGAGAAGAACATTCATTAGTTTTATAGGCACGTTTGGGTTATTGCTGTGATAAGTTGTAGAAGTAATAATAGCAGTAGTTGTAGTAGTAGTACAGTAATTGTAGTAGTAGTAGTAGTACAGTAATTGTAGTAGTAGTAGTAGTTGTAGTAGTAGTACAGTAATTGTAGTAGTAGTAGTAGTACAGTAATTGTAGTAGTAGTAGTAGTTGTAGTAGTAGTACAGTAATTGTAGTAGTAGTACAGTAATTGTAGTAGTAGTACAGTAATTGTAGTAGTAGTAGTACAGTAATTGTAGTAGTAGTAGTAGTAGTAGTACAGTAATTGTAGTAGTAGTACAGTAATTGTAGTAGTAGTAGTACAGTAATTGTAGTAGTAGTAGTAGTAGTACAGTAATTGTAGTAGTAGTAGTAGTACAGTAATTGTAGTAGTAGTACAGTAATTGTAGGAGTAGTAGTAGTTGTAGTAGTAGTACAGTAATTGTAGTAGTAGTACAGTAATTGTAGTAGTAGTACAGTAATTGTAGGAGTAGTAGTAGTTGTAGTAGTATACAGTAATTGTAGTAGTAGTACAGTAATTGTAGTAGTAGTAGTAGTTGTAGTAGTACAGTAATTGTAGTAGTAGTACAGTAATTGTAGTAGTAGTACAGTAATTGTAGTAGTAGTTGTAGTAGTAGTACAGTAATTGTAGTAGTAGTAGTAGTACAGTAATTGTAGTAGTAGTAGTACAGTAATTGTAGTATAGTAGTAGTAGTACAGTAATTGTAGTAGTAGTACAGTAATTGTAGTAGTAGTAGTAGTTGTAGTGGTAGTACAGTAATTGTAGTAGTAGTAGTAGTACAGTAATTGTAGTAGTACAGTAATTGTAGTAGTACAGTAATTGTAGTAGTAGTACAGTAATTGTAGTAGTACAGTAATTGTAGTAGTAGTACAGTAATTGTAGTAGTAGTACAGTAATTGTTGTAGTACAGTAATTGTAGTAGTAGTAATTGTAGTAGTAGTACAGTAATTGTAGTAGTAGTAATTGTAGTAGTAGTACAGTAATTGTAGTAGTAGTAGTAATTGTAGTAGTAGTACAGTAATTGTAGTAGTAGTAATTGTAGTAGTAGTACAGTAATTGTAGTAGTAGTACAGTAATTGTAGTAGTAGTAATTGTAGTAGTAGTACAGTAATTGTAGTAGTAGTACAGTAATTGTAGTAGTAGTAATTGTAGTAGTAGTACAGTAATTGTAGTTGTAGTAGTAGTAGTAGTACAGTAATTGTAGTAGTACAGTAATTGTAGTAGTACAGTAATTGTAGTAGTAGTACAGTAATTGTAGTAGTACAGTAATTGTAGTAGTAGTACAGTAATTGTAGTAGTACAGTAATTGTAGTAGTAGTACAGTAATTGTTGTAGTACAGTAATTGTAGTAGTAGTAATTGTAGTAGTAGTACAGTAATTGTAGTAGTAGTAATTGTAGTAGTAGTAGAGTAATTGTAGTAGTAGTAGTAATTGTAGTAGTAGTACAGTAATTGTAGTAGTAGTAATTGTAGTAGTAGTACAGTAATTGTAGTAGTAGTACAGTAATTGTAGTAGTAGTAATTGTAGTAGTAGTACAGTAATTGTAGTAGTAGTACAGTAATTGTAGTAGTAGTAATTGTAGTAGTAGTACAGTAATTGTAGTTGTAGTAGTAGTAGTAGTAGTAGTAGTAGTTGTAGTAGTAGTACAGTAATTGTAGTAGTAGTACAGTAATTGTAGTAGTAGTAGTAGTTGTAGTAGTAGTAGTAGTTGTACAGTAATTGTAGTAGTAGTTGTAGTAGTAGTAGTAGTAGTAGTTGTAGTAGTAGTACAGTAATTGTAGTAGTAGTTGTAGTAGTAGTAGTTGTAGTAGTAGTAGTACAGTAATTGTAGTAGTAGTACAGTAATTGTAGTAGTAGTAGTAGTAGTAGTAGTTGTAGTAGTAGTACAGTAATTGTAGTAGTAGTACAGTAATTGTAGTAGTAGTAGTAGTTGTAGTAGTAGTAGTAGTTGTAGTAGTAGTACAGTAATTGTAGTAGTAGTACAGTAATTGTAGTAGTAGTAGTAATTGTAGTAGTAGTACAGTAATTGTAGTAGTAGTAGTAATTGTAGTAGTAGTACAGTAATTGTAGTAGTAGTAATTGTAGTAGTAGTACAGTAATTGTAGTAGTAGTACAGTAATTGTAGTAGTAGTAATTGTAGTAGTAGTACAGTAATTGTAGTAGTAGTACAGTAATTGTAGTAGTAGTAATTGTAGTAGTAGTACAGTAATTGTAGTTGTAGTAGTAGTAGTAGTAGTAGTTGTAGTAGTAGTACAGTAATTGTAGTAGTAGTACAGTAATTGTAGTAGTAGTAGTAGTTGTAGTAGTAGTAGTAGTTGTAGTAGTAGTACAGTAATTGTAGTAGTAGTAGTAGTAGTTGTAGTAGTAGTACAGTAATTGTAGTAGTTAGTAATTGTAGTAGTAGTACAGTAATTGTATAGTAGTAATTGTAGTAGTAGTACAGTAATTGTAGTAGTAGTACAGTAATTGTAGTAGTAGTAATTGTAGTAGTAGTACAGTAATTGTAGTAGTAGTACAGTAATTGTATAGTAGTAATTGTAGTAGTAGTACAGTAATTGTAGTTGTAGTAGTAGTAGTAGTACAGTAATTGTAGTAGTACAGTAATTGTAGTAGTACAGTAATTGTAGTAGTAGTACAGTAATTGTAGTAGTACAGTAATTGTAGTAGTACAGTAATTGTAGTAGTACAGTAATTGTAGTAGTAGTACAGTAATTGTTGTAGTACAGTAATTGTAGTAGTAGTAATTGTAGTAGTAGTACAGTAATTGTAGTATAGTATTGTAGTAGTAGTACAGTAATTGTAGTAGTAGTAGTAATTGTAGTAGTAGTACAGTAATTGTAGTAGTAGTAATTGTAGTAGTAGTACAGTAATTGTAGTAGTAGTACAGTAATTGTAGTAGTAGTAATTGTAGTAGTAGTACAGTAATTGTAGTAGTAGTACAGTAATTGTAGTAGTAGTAATTGTAGTAGTAGTACAGTAATTGTAGTTGTAGTAGTAGTAGTAGTAGTAGTAGTAGTTGTAGTAGTAGTACAGTAATTGTAGTAGTAGTACAGTAATTGTAGTAGTAGTAGTAGTTGTAGTAGTAGTAGTAGTTGTAGTAGTAGTACAGTAATTGTAGTAGTAGTTGTAGTAGTAGTAGTAGTAGTAGTTGTAGTAGTAGTACAGTAATTGTAGTAGTAGTTGTAGTAGTAGTAGTAGTTGTAGTATAGTAGTACAGTAATTGTAGTAGTAGTACAGTAATTGTAGTAGTAGTAGTAGTAGTAGTAGTTGTAGTAGTAGTACAGTAATTGTAGTAGTAGTACAGTAATTGTAGTAGTAGTAGTAGTAGTTGTAGTAGTATAGTAGTTGTAGTAGTAGTACAGTAATTGTAGTAGTAGTACAGTAATTGTAGTAGTAGTAGTAATTGTAGTAGTAGTACAGTAATTGTAGTAGTAGTAGTAATTGTAGTAGTAGTACAGTAATTGTAGTAGTAGTAATTGTAGTAGTAGTACAGTAATTGTAGTAGTAGTACAGTAATTGTAGTAGTAGTAATTGTAGTAGTAGTACAGTAATTGTAGTAGTAGTACAGTAATTGTAGTAGTAGTAATTGTAGTAGTAGTACAGTAATTGTAGTTGTAGTAGTAGTAGTAGTAGTAGTTGTAGTAGTAGTACAGTAATTGTAGTAGTAGTACAGTAATTGTAGTAGTAGTAGTAGTTGTAGTAGTAGTAGTAGTTGTAGTAGTAGTACAGTAATTGTAGTAGTAGTAGTTAGTTTGTAGTAGTAGTACAGTAATTGTAGTAGTAGTAGTAGTTGTAGTAGTAGTAGTAGTTGTAGTAGTAGTAGTACAGTAATTGTAGTAGTAGTAGTAGTAGTAGTTGTAGTAGTAGTACAGTAATTGTAGTAGTAGTACAGTAATTGTAGTAGTAGTAGTAGTTGTAGTAGTAGTAGTAGTTGTAGTAGTAGTACAGTAATTGTAGTAGTAGTACAGTAATTGTAGTAGTAGTAATTGTAGTAGTAGTACAGTAATTGTAGTAGTAGTACAGTAATTGTAGCAGTAGTACAGTAATTGTAGTAGTAGTAGTAGTTGTAGTAGTAGTAGTTGTAGTAGTAGTACAGTAATTGTAGTAGTAGTAATTGTAGTAGTAGTACAGTAATTGTAGTAGTAGTACAGTAATTGTAGCAGTAGTACAGTAATTGTAGTAGTAGTAGTAGTTGTAGTAGTAGTAGTTGTAGTAGTAGTACAGTAATTGTAGTAGTAGTAATTGTAGTAGTACAGTAATTGTAGCAGTAGTACAGTAATTGTAGCAGTAGTACAGTAATTGTAGTAGTAGTAATTGTAGTAGTACAGTAATTGTAGCAGTAGTACAGTAATTGTAGCAGTAGTACAGTAATTGTAGTAGTAGTAGTAGTAGTTGTAGTAGTAGTAGTTGTAGTAGTAGTACAGTAATTGTAGTAGTAGTAATTGTAGTAGTAGTACAGTAATTGTAGTAGTACAGTAATTGTAGTAGTAGTACAGTAATTGTAGTAGTAGTAATTGTAGTAGTAGTACAGTAATTGTAGTTGTAGTAGTAGTTGTAGTAGTAGTAGTAGTTGTAGTAGTAGTACAGTAATTGTAGTAGTAGTACAGTAATTGTAGTAGTAGTACAGTAATTGTAGTAGTAGTAGTAGTTGTTAGTAGTAGTAGTTGTAGTAGTAGTACAGTAATTGTAGTAGTAGTAGTAGTTGTAGTAGTAGTAGTAGTTGTACTAGTAGTACAGTAATTGTAGTAGTAGTAGTAGTTGTAGTAGTAGTAGTAGTTGTAGTAGTACAGTAATTGTAGTAGTAGTACAGTAATTGTAGTAGTAGTAGTAGTAGTAGTTGTAGTAGTAGTACAGTAATTGTAGTAGTAGTACAGTAATTGTAGTAGTAGTAGTAGTTGTAGTAGTAGTAGTAGTTGTAGTAGTAGTACAGTAATTGTAGTAGTAGTAGTAGTTGTAGTAGTAGTACAGTAATTGTAGTAGTAGTAATTGTAGTAGTACAGTAATTGTAGTAGTACAGTAATTGTAGTAGTAGTACAGTAATTGTAGTAGTAGTACAGTAATTGTAGTAGTAGTAGTAGTAGTTGTAGTAGTAGTAGTAGTTGTAGTAGTAGTACAGTAATTGTAGTAGTAGTACAGTAATTGTAGTAGTAGTACAGTAATTGTAGTAGTAGTACAGTAATTGTAGTAGTAGTACAGTAATTGTAGTAGTACAGTAATTGTAGTAGTAGTAATTGTAGTAGTAGTACAGTAATTGTAGTTGTAGTAGTAGTTGTAGTAGTAGTAGTTGTAGTAGTACAGTAATTGTAGTAGTAGTACAGTAATTGTAGTAGTAGTAGTAGTTGTAGTAGTAGTACAGTAATTGTAGTAGTAGTAGTAGTTGTAGTAGTATAGTAGTTGTAGTAGTAGTACAGTAATTGTAGTAGTAGTAGTAGTAGTAGTAGTTGTAGTAGTAGTAGTACAGTAATTGTAGTAGTAGTACAGTAATTGTAGTAGTAGTAATTGCAGTAGTAGTACAGTAATTGTAGTAGTACTACAGTAATTGTAGTAGTAGTACAGTAATTGTAGTAGTAGTACAGTAATTGTAGTAGTAGTAGTAGTTGTAGTAGTAGTACAGTAATTGTAGTAGTAGTAGTACAGTAATTGTAGTAGTAGTACAGTAATTGTAGTAGTAGTAGTAGTAGTAGTTGTAGTAGTAGTACAGTAATTGTAGTAGTAGTACTACAGTAATTGTAGTAGTAGTAGTAGTTGTAGTAGTAGTAGTAGTTGTAGTAGTAGTACTACAGTAATTGTAGTAGTAGTACAGTAATTGTAGTAGTAGTAGTAGTTGTAGTAGTAGTACAGTAATTGTAGTAGTAGTACAGTAATTGTAGTAGTAGTAATTGTAGTAGTAGTACAGTAATTGTAGTAGTACAGTAATTGTAGTAGTAGTACAGTAATTGTAGTAGTAGTACAGTAATTGTAGTAGTAGTAGTAGTAGTAGTAGTAGTTGTAGTAGTAGTAGTAGTTTAGTAGTAGTACAGTAATTGTAGTAGTAGTACAGTATTGTAGTAGTAGTAATTGTAGTAGTAGTACAGTAATTGTAGTAGTACAGTAATTGTAGTAGTAGTACAGTAATTGTAGTAGTAGTAATTGTAGTAGTAGTACAGTAATTGTAGTAGTAGTAGTAGTTGTAGTAGTAGTAGTAGTTGTAGTAGTAGTACAGTAATTGTAGTAGTAGTACAGTAATTGTAGTAGTAGTACAGTATTGTAGTAGTATATAGTAGTAGTAGTAGTTGTAGTAGTAGTATACAGTAATTGTAGTAGTAGTACAGTAATTGTAGTAGTAGTAATTGTAGTAGTAGTACAGTAATTGTAGTAGTACTACAGTAATTGTAGTAGTACTACAGTAATTGTAGTAGTAGTACAGTAATTGTAGTAGTAGTACAGTAATTGTAGTAGTACAGTAATTGTAGTAGTATAGTAGTTGTAGTAGTAGTCAGTAATTGTAGTAGTAGTAGTACAGTAATTGTAGTAGTAGTACAGTAATTGTAGTAGTAGTAGTAGTAGTAGTTGTAGTAGTAGTACTACAGTAATTGTAGTAGTAGTACTACAGTAATTGTAGTAGTAGTAGTAGTTGTAGTAGTAGTAGTAGTTGTAGTAGTAGTACTACAGTAATTGTAGTAGTAGTACAGTAATTGTAGTAGTAGTAAGTAGTTGTAGTAGTAGTACAGTAATTGTAGTAGTAGTCAGTAATTGTAGTAGTAGTAATTGTAGTAGTAGTACAGTAATTGTAGTAGTACAGTAATTGTAGTAGTAGTACAGTAATTGTAGTAGTAGTACAGTAATTGTAGTAGTAGTAGTAGTAGTAGTAGTTGTAGTATAGTAGTAGTTGTAGTAGTAGTACAGTAATTGTAGTAGTAGTACAGTAATTGTAGTAGTGTAATTGTAGTAGTAGTACAGTAATTGTAGTAGTACAGTAATTGTAGTAGTAGTACAGTAATTGTAGTAGTAGTAATTGTAGTAGTAGTACAGTAATTGTAGTAGTAGTAGTAGTTGTAGTATAGTATAGTATTGTGTAGTAGTACAGTAATTGTAGTAGTAGTACAGTAATTGTAGTATAGTACAGTAATTGTAGTAGTAGTAGTAGTTGTAGTAGTAGTAGTAGTTGTAGTATGTACAGTAATTGTAGTAGTAGTAGTAGTTGTAGTAGTAGTAGTAGTTGTAGTAGTAGTACAGTAATTGTAGTAGTAGTAGTAGTAGTAGAGTAGTAGTAGTAGTAGTAGTTTAGTAGTAGTAGTACAGTATTGTAGTAGTAGTACAGTAATTGTAGTATAGTAGTAGTATAGTTGTAGTAGTAGTACAGTAATTGTAGTAGTAGTACAGTAATTGTAGTAGTAGTAGTAGTTGTAGTAGTAGTAGTAGTTGTAGTAGTAGTACAGTAATTGTAGTAGTAGTACAGTAATTGTAGTAGTAGTAGTAGTTGTAGTAGTAGTACAGTAATTGTAGTAGTAGTACAGTAATTGTAGTAGTAGTAATTGTAGTAGTAGTACAGTAATTGTAGTAGTACAGTAATTGTAGTAGTAGTACAGTATTGTAGTAGTACAGTAATTGTAGTAGTAGTACGTAATTGTAGTAGTAGTACAGTAATTGTAGTAGTAGTACAGTAATTGTAGTAGTAGTAGTAGTAGTTGTAGTAGTAGTAGTAGTAGTAGTAGTAGTACAGTAATTGTAGTAGTAGTACAGTAATCGTAGTAGTAGTAATTGTAGTAGTAGTACAGTAATTGTAGTAGTACAGTAATTGTAGTAGTATACAGTAATTGTAGTAGTAGTAATTGTAGTTAGTACAGTAATTGTATAGTACTACAGTATTGTAGTAGTACTACAGTAATTGTAGTAGTACAGTAATTGTAGTAGTAGTACAGTATTGTAGTAGTAGTACAGTAATCGTAGTAGTAGTAGTAGTTGTAGTAGTAGTACAGTAATTGTAGTAGTAGTACAGTAATTGTAGTAGTAGTATTGTAGTATTAGTACAGTAATTGTAGTAGTACTACAGTAATTGTAGTAGTACAGTAATTGTAGTAGTACAGTAATTGTAGTAGTAGTACAGTATTGTAGTAGTAGTAGTTGTATAGTAGTACGTAATTGTAGTAGTAGTACAGTATTGTAGTAGTAGTAGTAGTTTGTAGTACAGTAATTGTAGTAGTAGTACAGTAATGGTAGTAGTAGTAATTGTAGTAGTAGTACAGTAATTGTAGTAGTAGTACGTAATTGTAGTAGTAGTAGTACAGTAATTGTAGTAGTAGTAGTTGTGAGTCGTTTAAACTCAAAACCCTTTTAAAAAAGGAGATTTCAGAAGACTTTATTTATACTGGAGGAAATTGGGTTTGTGCTCCGTTTAACAATTAAATAATATATTCATATAAACATGAAAAGTTGAAGTCAAAATGCTTTAAAAAAATGTTAAGAAATGTATATAAAAGTTAATAAATAAAACAATTATTGAAAAAATAAAATAAATAATGTGCAACAAAAAGATAATCTATTAAATAAAATGTATTTATTTAAACATAAGTTAAAGTAAAATGTCAAATAAACCAGTCGGACGTTCACGGCAGGTGGGATTCTGTTTGGGGAGAGATGTAAATAATTACGTTTAATATTTATTGGCAGGTTTGATTTACACTCAAAGAAGCCTTTCAAATCAGGAGATTTCAGAATGCTTTATTATTCCAGAGGAAACTGGGTTTTGTTGCTCCATTTGAGAATTAAATTATATATTTATGTAAACAGAAAAGTAAAAATGTGGAAACGGATGGGGTTCTGTTTGGGAAGATTTAAATACAATGTTTATTATTTTATAGGCGTGTTTACAATATTGTGTTTGGAAAATCTTTCGATTTACACTCATTTCTACTCAGAATTTTGACTTCTTTCAGATTATTTTCTCTGAAATCTTGTTTTTTTAGAACAGATTTTTTCTTCAGAATTGACTTTTTCTCACAATTTTTGACTTTTTTTCTCCAATCGTTTTTTTCTCAGATTTTTTACTTTTACCTCTGAATAGTATTTTTTCTAATAATTGACTTTTTTTCCCCACAATTTTGACTCTTTTTCAATAATTTTTCTCAGAATAAATAAAGTTTTTTCTCTGAATTGACTTTTTTCCTCTTTATTGGACTTTTTTCGAATAATTATTTCTAAGATTGAGAAAAAGGTGTTTAATGAGAGTGCGTTCACCTCGAAGAAGCTCTCCACGTACTGCAGGACGTAGACCCCACAGTCGCTGAAGTTGTCCTGTTGAGGCACTCGAGGGCTCGAGCCCTTCATCACTTCTTTCCCAAAACACCGAGAGGAGCCCTGACGCACCTCCCACTCCACCTCCAGGTACCTGACACACAACACAATAATACCTGAAACTAAACAACACCAACAATACTACAAACCACACAAGGGAGGGGAAATCACGCTCAGAGGAAGACTACATTTCCCATAAAGACACACTGTCCGAGTCAGGGAGTTAGTAATTACATATTAGACATGTTATCCATATCGACCCGAATATAAGACGACCCTTCTTTTTTCAAGACTCATCTTTTGAGAAATACCTTTTTTTTTTTCGCGGCCCCTTTGCGGACCTTGGAAAGCTTTTCTCTGACTGTTTACATTTGTCAGGCATCTTTTGGGGTTTTATTGTTTTATGGTTCAGTGATAAAACTCTTTCTGTTTGTTTATACCCTGTTTTAATGATGTTCCTTACGTGTTTTTGTCATACTCTGGAAAAGCACTTTGGGCTGCGTCAAGCATGAAAAGTGCTATATAAATAAATTTATTATTATTATTATTATTGGAGTATGCAAGTTGAATCACGTGGAAGATGGTAGAAAAACCATAGAAAGAAATCTCTAAAATTGTCTCTTTTTCACTCACTCTCTGAGGGTTTTCACCACGGTGGAGCGGGCCGGTCCTCGCAGCGAATCCATGATGAGAATACAAGGTCTGCAGGGAAACACATTACACCTTTAAAACGTGATAGATAGATAGATAGAACAATCTGAACTCAAAAAGACACTCGAGTGAGGCACAAAAATGAAGGGTGAAACAGATGTATTGTCAACACTCTGGCGCCCCCTGCAGGAGCACAGATGTACTCACTGTCTGCCAGACGTTTCAGTTTGGAGGCAGATTCAGAACTGAGAGGGTCTTCAGGGAGAGTTCCATCCTCACTGCACTCATCCTACACACACACACACACACACACACAGCGACACACATGACTTTTTCTCAGAATTCTGACTTTTTTCTCAGAATTTTGACTTTTTTACAACAATATGAAACTAGCAGGTATAACTGCTCAGGTGAAGGAGATGACATGAGAGTATAAGGAGTTAAGGAGAGAAGGAGAGAGTATAAGGAGTGAAGGAGAGAAGGAGTGAAGGAGTGAAGGAGAGAAGGAGTGAAGGAGTGAAGTACCTGACAGGAGCTTTGGTCGTCAGAGAAGCTGAAGGGTCGCTGTCTTCTTTAGCTGAAGCGTAGCTGACGCTGATTCTGTGCAACTCACCTGAAAACAAAACATCAACGTGTTAAATGTTATATATACAATAAAAAGCTCAGGCCACTATTGATCTTTTTTTCCTCAGAATCTTGACTTTTTTCACACAATTGAATTTTTTTCTGAGAATCTTTATTTTTTTTCCACAGAATTAATTGTCTTTACAGAATTCACTTTTTCCACAGAATTTACTTTACTTTTTTAAATCTTGAGTTTCTCAATTTTTGGATTTTTCTCAAAATGTTGACTTCTGATTTTTTTTCTCACATTTTTTCACAATTTTCATTTTTCTGTCAATTTTGACTTTTTTTCCTCACAATTGACTTTTTTCAAAGAATTCTGACTTTTTTACAGAATTAACATTTTTCAAAATATTTTTTAGATAGATTTTCTCCGGTTGTGTATTTTCAAATTCTAGCGACCTCGAGCCGGTTTTCTCAACGTACCTACCCTACCTTTAAATATGGATTTTTTTTTCTTCCGGAATTGTAACTTTTTTCAATCAGAATTTTCAAATTGAGCTTTTCACAGAATTTACTTTTCTCTTATAACTGACTTTTTTCTCAATTGTTTTTCTTCAGAATTTTATACTTTTTTCTCAGAATTGAATTTTTCTTCTGAGAAAGTCAAGTAAAATTCTGAAAACATTTTTAATTCTGAGGAAAAAATGTATATTCTGTGTAAAGACTCAAAAAAAAATGAGGGCCTCTTTAAAAGTCCTCAGTTCAGACGCGACTCACTTGTGTATTGTGGTTCTGTGGGGGGGGTGCAGGGTCTCCTTCAGTCGCTCCCTCTCTGGAGGCCTGGGGGACAGACAGGGGTTCTGAGGGGGTCCGGCCTATCAGGAGACACAGAGTCCGGGACGCTCTCCTCTGATTGGAGGGCACTGGAGGAGGGGGGCTCTGAGGGTTCTGAGGGTTTGATCGAATAGAGGACTGTTCAAACCCGGGAAGCAAATCACCGCCAGTACCAGTGAGCTCTGGAGAGAACAAGACATCGTTAAAGTTCTTCAGATAAGTAGTAGAGGTACTTCAATAATCCTGTGGTTTTGTGAAACTGAAGACTCACGACTCGTTGATGGGAACGAAGATAAAATCCTTCTGGAAGAGATCAACGTGCCGAGTCCACGTCTTCACCCTGTTGTGCTTCCTCTTGTGGATTCTGGAAATAAAGAGTTTCTAGTGTGAAGTCTTCGGCTTTTAATCGTAAAAAAACGTTTCCCAGTAAAAGCCCCAATCATACAATGAGACATTTTTTTGAAGTGTACTTTATTACCATTTAATTAGATTTATTTCACTGTGTTTTCTATACTTTTTTTAAATTATTATTATACTTATTATTATTACTATTATTATCAACATCATTTTATTTTACACTGGTTATTGTTTTGCGAAAATGACAATTACTGTATAGGCATAATTGATTTTTGAAGTGTTTATGTAATAAATATAATAACGTTCAGGAGAGGAAATTATTATTGAAACATTTTGAAACAGTAACATTTTGTAAGCATATCCTCATGTCTTTTGCATTAGTCTAAAAATAACTTTAAAAAATAAATGATAATAATTATAATAAATGCTAAATAAATTACAGCAAAAACCCATTTTATATTTCCCGTGGAGACTCACGGCAGGTTGCTGGTTTCCGGAGCGTTCCTCCTCTCCCTCTGGTTCAGTCTTTTGTAAAAGAAGGAGCTGAAGATGTGGATCCTTTGAGCGTCCTCTTTTTTTAATCTCTCCAAAACTAAATATCTGACGCAGACACACAAAGGAAGGATGAATTAGATCACTCAACGTTTCATACCATTCAGTTTTGGGAGACTTCGTGGAAACAGTTTTAAGAGAAATGTCCGATATCTTTGGCATTTCTCTCAACAAGAACCCATTCACTTTATTAAGCCTGTTTTTCATGTTTCAGGCTCGAAAATGACATGCCCAAAACAAATGACTACAACTTAACTTCTAAAAGGGTTATATTAATAATTTCTTTTATCAAAGCAAGATTACATCTGTGAGTTGGATGTAGAAGTGTCAGAATCAATATAGATGTTTTTTATTTTAAAGAAATTCAGATTTTACATAGTAAAAAACTGTAAATTATAGTGTCCGTCCAAATATTATTTTTTACAGAAAGTGAAAACTACCCTTGGATGATGGGTTAGTAGACTAAAAGCTTTAGGAATCCAAAGTACAACATATAATAAGTACCCTGTATCAAGATTGATGCAAAACAAGTGACATTTGACCTTTTTAGAGAAGTTTAGCCAAAACCACCACCTCTGAGGTGATTTGGGTGAAATGTTTTTTTTTTCCATATCTCTGGCCCCCCTTGCTCGATTTTGATGGTTGACACCTCTTTCTGACCATTAGAGCCGAATCGAAGGGGGAGGCCCCCACACACACACGTTGTGAAGAGAAAAGGTGGGGGCTGCGCGCATGTAATTTTGCAGCAGAGTGGACCGATCTCTAGCTCTGGCATTTGGAAACGAAAAAGCAGTTTTATTGCTTATGGATTATCAGAAATCATTTCAAAGAGGACACAGACACATTGGATTAACCTATGGATTAACTGCAGCATCGTTTTTTATCGTTTTAATGCCATTGAAGACCAGTTTTGACCAAGGTAAGCCATGTTAGCGTTTGTAGCTACCTAGCTCCACATGTTATGATGTACGCTTTCGTTTATAGCGTCGCAAATGTTTATCACTGAGTGTTGAGGAGGGCACCCCCAGATTCTGTGTCTCCAGGAGATGCTAATCGATGGGTTGGCTGTGCATATAGGATAAGTAATAAGGGAGTTATGAGTGAGTTTAGGTGCAGTGATAGGTTACATTTTTTCGCTCGTGGCTAATTCAGAGGCTGAGTGCTAGCATTGTGGGGTTTTTTGGAGAAAAAATTAAAAGATCAGTTAGCTGAGTTTTCTTCCCGTTACATGGATATAAAACATTCATAGTTTATTAAATATTAAGATTCCTTAGACGTTGTTTCCTGCAAATGACGCGTTTATCCGCCCGGTACCAGGGGGGGGCGGTGCGTAACAGGTTAAACAAATTACAAGGAATTGGCAGGAACAGATTTCTTTAAAAAATTGACATTTTCCTTCGAATTTACTTTTTCTCAGAATCTTCAGAATTTTTCCAAGAATTTACTTTTTTCTTAAATATTGACTTTTTTTCCCAGCATTTTGACTTTTTTTCAGAATTTTGAATTTCTTAAAAAAATGGACATTTTCCTTAGAATTTACTTTTTTCTCAGATTTTTCAGAATTTTGACTTCTTTTCCTTAGAATTTACTTTTTTCTTAAATATGCCTTTTTTCAGAATGTTTGACTTTGAGAAATAAAATAAAAAGATTCCTACCTATTTCTGGTGATAAGAATAGCAATCATTAAACAAATTACAAGGAATTGGCTAAAGGATAATAACTTAATAAACTCACAATGGAATAACCAACAGTAGTAAATGAAATCTATGTAATGGAGAAACTATGAGAATTAGAAACCAAATGCATATCTTTGTGGAAAGGTGGAGAAATGGGTAAAGTATAGAACAATATAATGAAGATTTATAAGGAACATAAGACGTAAGAATTGACAATTAATGAGTATTATAATACTCTATATAATCTATTCTTTTATTTTTGTATTATTACTATTATAACTATCATTTCATTTCGGTTTTGTCAACTGTTATGTAGTTCATTTATGTACCTAGATGATATATTTATTACTCACTTTAAATAAAAGTCTAAGATAACGTCGTTGAGGAATTCTCCCTCATTAAGGCAGTGCAGGTCTTCGTTAGTGACGGAAATCCCTCCTTTTGCTGGAGGAGGGGGGTACACCATTAATCTGGAACACAAACACAACGTTAATTACATGCCTTGATATGGTTTTATATTGGTGTATAAAGAGTCCACAGGCCACTGACTCTTTTAAGAAGGGCCTAATAACCTTTTATTAAAAAGAAAACGACTTTGTGTTTGAATACATGTCTTGTATGCCCTACTGTAGCACTTTGGGATTGCTTTTAGCTTTGAAAGGTGCTTTAGAAATACCATTTATTATTATTACTGATTATACAGTAAGGTAACATCATGGCTGTCATTTGATTGTAAGTTCATGTAATCGTCAAACAACAAAATCCTTACATTTGACCACAAACTGATTGCCATGAGTAGAGTTTCAACCATTGGACATAGAGAGCACAAGATGAACATTATTACCTCAACTGTGGACAATGTTTTTCAAATAAATAAGCAATCTGTCCAATCCAAATGATCCAGAGTCCATTCATCTTCAAAATGTACCCAAAATGTTTCAAAGTCTAACACAAAGAGAGAAGAATATTGGCATTTTCTGGTTAAAGCTGCCATATTTGATCCTGAAAATGTCAGAAATGGACTCCTCCACCTCTTAAGGTCTTGTCTTAAGATAAGATAAGATAAGATAAACTTTATCTTAAGACAAGACCAAGACTTTAAGAGGTGGAGAACAAGTCAAGACCAAGACATAAAAATGTGCAGTTAAATCATTAAAAACTAGTTTTTTATGATTTAAGGGGTTTTGACCTCTTAAAGTCTTGGTCTCGACCCCTTAAAGTCTCGGTCTCGACCCTTAAAGTCTTGGTCTCGACCCCTTAAAGTCTCGGTCTCGACCCCTTAAAGTCTCGGTCTCGACCCTTAAAGTCTGGTCTCGACCCCTTAAAGTCTCGGTCTCGACCCCTTAAAGTCTCGGTCTCGACCCCTTAAAGTCTCGGTCTCGACCCTTAAAGTCTTGGTTCGACCCCTTAAAGTCTCGGTTTCGACCCTTAAAGTCTCAGTGTTGACCCCTTAAAGTCTAGGTCTTGACCCTTAGTCTCGACCCCTTTAAGTCTTGGTCTCGACCCCTTAAAGTCTCGGTCTCGACCCCTTAAAGTCTCGGTCTCGACCCCTTAAAGTCTCGGTCTCGACCCCTTAAAGTCTCGGTCCCCTTAAAGTCTCGGTCTCGACCCCTTAAAGTCTCGGTCTCGACCTCTTAAAGTCTCGGTCTCGACCCCTTAAAGTCTCAGTGTTTGACCCCTTAAAGTCTAGGTCTTGACCCCTTAGTCTCGACCCCTTTAAGTCTTGGTCTCGACCCCTTAAAGTCTCGGTCCCTTAAAGTCTCGGTCTCGACCCCTTAAAGTCTCGGTCTCGACCCCTTAAAGTCTCGGTCTCGACCCCTTAAAGTCTCGGTCTCGACCTCTTAAAGTCTCGGTCTCGACCCCTTAAAGTCTCGGTCTCGACCCTTAAAGTCTCGGTCTCGACCCCTTAAAGTCTCTGTCTCGACCCCTTAAAGTCTCGGTCTCGACCCCTTAAAGTCTCGGTCTCGACCCCTTAAAGTCTCGGTCTCGACCCCTTAAAGTCTCGGTCTCGACCCTTAAAGTCTCGGTCTCGACCCCTTAAAGTCTCGGTCTCGACCCCTTAAAGTCTCGGTCCCTTAAAGTCTCGGTCTCGACCCCTTAAAGTCTCGGTCTCGACCCTTAAAGTCTAGGTCTTGACCCCTTAGTCTCGACCCTTTAAGTCTTGGTCTCGACCCCTTAAAGTCTCGGTCTCGACCCCTTAAAGTCTCGGTCTCGACCCCTTAAAGTCTCGGTCTCGACCCCTTAAAGTCTCGGTCCCCTTAAAGTCTCGGTCTCGACCCCTTAAAGTCTCGTCTCGACCTCTTAAAGTCTCGGTCTCGACCCCTTAAAGTCTCGGTCTCGACCCCTTAAAGTCTCGGTCTCGACCCCTTAAAGTCTCAGTGTTGACCCCTTAAAGTCTAGGTCTTGACCCTTAGTCTCGACCCCTTTAAGTCTTGGTCTCGACCCCTTAAAGTCTCGGTCCCTTAAAGTCTCGGTCTCGACCCCTAAAGTCTTGGTCTCGACCTCTTAAAGTCTTGGTCTCGTCCCTTAAAGTCTCGGTCTCGACCCCTTAAAGTCTCGGTCTCGACCCCTTAAAGTCTCGGTCTCGACCCCTTAAAGTCTCGTCTCGACCCCTTAAAGTCTCGGTCTCGACCCCTTAAAGTCTCGGTCTCGACCCCTTAAAGTCTCGGTCTCGACCTCTTAAAGTCTCGGTCTCGACCCCTTAAAGTCTCGGTCTCGACCCCTTAAAGTCTCGGTCTCGACCCTTAAAGTCTCGGTCTCGACCCCTTAAAGTCTTGGTCTCGACCCCTTAAAGTCTCGGTTTCGAACTCTTAAAGTCTTAGTGTTGACCCCTTAAAGTCTTGGTCTCGACCCTTAAAGTCTTGGTCTCGACCCCTTAAAGTCTTGGTCTCGACCCCTTAAAGTCTTGGTCTCGACCCCTTAAGGTCTCGACCCCTTAAAGTCTCGGTTTCGAACTCTAAAGTCTTAGTGTTGACCCCTTAAAAGTCTTGGTCTTGACCCTTAAAGTCTTGATCTCGACCCCTTAAAGTCTTGGTCTCGACCTCTTAAAGTCGGTCTCGACCCCTTAAAGTCTTGGTCTCGACCCCTTAAAGTCTCGGTCTCGACCCCTTAAAGTCTTGGTCTCGACCCCTTAAAGTCTCGGTCTCGACCTCTTAAAGTCTTGATCTCGACCCCTTAAAGTCTTGATCTCGACCCCTTAAAGTCTTGGTCTCGACCCCTTAAAGTCTTGATCTCGACCCCTTAAAGTCTTGATCTCGACCCCTTAAAGTCTCGGTCTCGACCCCTTAAAGTCTCGGTCTCGACCCTTAAAGTCTCGGTCTCGACCCCTTAAAGTCTCGGTCTCGACCCCTTAAAGTCTCGGTCTCGACCCCTAAAGTCTTGGTCTCGACCCCTTAAAGTCTTGGTCTCGACCCCTTAAAGTCTTGGTCTCGACCCCTTAAAGTCATGGTCTCGACCCCTTAAAGTCTTGGTCTCGACCCCTTAAAGTCTTGGTCTCGACCCTTAAAGTCATGGTCTCGACCCCTTAAAGTCATGGTCTCGACCTCTTAAAGTCTTGGTCTCGACCTCTTAAAGTCTTAGTGTCGACCCCTTAAAGTCTTGGTCTCGACCTCTTAAAGTCTTGGTCTCGACCTCTTAAAGTCTTGGTCTCGACCCCTTAAAGTCTTGGTCTCGACCCCTTAAAGTCATGGTCTCGACCCCTTAAAGTCATGGTCTCGACCTCTTAAAGTCTTGGTCTCGACCCCTTAAAGTCTTAGTGTCGACCCCTTAAAGTCTTGGTCTCGACCTCTTAAAGTCTTGGTCTCGACCTCTTAAAGTCTTGGTCTCGACCCTTAAAGTCTTGGTCTCGACCCCTTAAAGTCTTGGTCTCAACCCTTAAAGTCATGGTCTCGACCCTTAAAGTCTTGGTCTCGACCCTTAAAGTCATGGTCTCGACCCCTTAAAGTCATGGTCTCGACCCCTTAAAGTCTTGGTCTCGACCCCTTAAAGTCTTGGTCTCGACCTCTTAAAGTCTTGGTCTCGACCCCTTAAAGTCTTGGTCTCGACCCCTTAAAGTCTTGGTCTCGACCCCTTAAAGTCATGGTCTCGACCCCTTAAAGTCTTGGTCTCGACCCCTTAAAGTCATGGTCTCGACCCCTTAAAGTCTTGGTCTCGACCTCTTAAAGTCTTGGTCTCGACCCCTTAAAGTCTTGGTCTCGACCCCTTAAAGTCTTGGTCTCAACCCTTAAAGTCATGGTCTCGACCCTTAAAGTCTTGGTCTCGACCCCTTAAAGTCTTGGTCTCGACCCCTTAAAGTCTTGGTCTCGACCCCTTAAAGTCTTGGTCTCGACCCCTTAAAGTCTTGGTCTCGACCTCTTAAAGTCTTGGTCTCGACCCCTTAAAGTCATGGTCTCGACCTCTTAAAGTCTTGGTCTCGACCCTTAAAGTCTTGGTCTCGACCCCTTAAAGTCTTGGTCTCGACCTCTTAAAGTCTTGGTCTCGACCTCTTAAAGTCTTGGTCTCGACCTCTTAAAGTCATGGTCTCAACCTCTTAAAGTCATGGTCTCGACCTCTTAAAGTCTTGGTCTCGACCCCTTAAAGTCTTTGTCTCGACCTCTTAAAGTCTTGGTCTCGACCCCTTAAAGTCTTGGTCTCGACCCTTAAAGTCTTGGTCTCGACCCCTTAAAGTCTTGGTCTCGACCCTTAAAGTCTTGGTCTCGACCCCTTAAAGTCTTGGTCTCGACCTCTTAAAGTCTTGGTCTCGACCCCTTAAAGTCATGGTCTCGACCCCTTAAAGTCTTGGTCTCGACCCCTTAAAGTCTTGGTCTCGACCCTCTTAAAGTCTTGGTCTCGACCCCTTAAAGTCATGGTCTCGACCCCTTAAAGTCTTGGTCTCGACCCCTTAAAGTCTTGGTCTCGACCCCTTAAAGTCTTGGTCTCGACCTCTTAAAGTCTTGGTCTCGACCTCTTAAAGTCTTGGTCTCGACCCTTAAAGTCTTGGTCTCGACCTCTTAAAGTCTTGGTCTCGACCCCTTAAAGTCTTGGTCTCGACCCCTTAAAGTCTTGGTCTCGACCCCTTAAAGTCATGGTCTCGACCTCTTAAAGTCTTGGTCTCGACCCCTTAAAGTCTTGGTCTCGACCCCTTAAAGTCTTGGTCTCGACCTCTTAAAGTCTTGGTCTCGACCTCTTAAAGTCTTGGTCTCGACCTCTTAAAGTCATGGTCTCAACCTCTTAAAGTCATGGTCTCGACCTCTTAAAGTCTTGGTCTCGACCCCTTAAAGTCTTTGTCTCGACCTCTTAAAGTCTTGGTCTCGACCCCTTAAAGTCTTGGTCTCGACCCTTAAAGTCTTGGTCTCGACCTCTTAAAGTCTTGGTCTCGACCCCTTAAAGTCATGGTCTCGACCCCTTAAAGTCTTGGTCTCGACCCCTTAAAGTCTTGGTCTCGACCCCTTAAAGTCTTGGTCTCGACCCCTTAAAGTCTTGGTCTCGACCCCTTAAAGTCTTGGTCTCGACCTCTTAAAGTCTTGGTCTCGACCCCTTAAAGTCTTTGTCTCGACCTCTTAAAGTCTTGGTCTCGACCCCTTAAAGTCTTGGTCTCGACCTCTTAAAGTCTTGGTCTCGACCCCTTAAAGTCATGGTCTCGACCCCTTAAAGTCTTGGTCTCGACCCCTTAAAGTCTTGGTCTCGACCCCTTAAAGTCTTGGTCTCGACCTCTTAAAGTCTTGGTCTCGACCTCTTAAAGTCTTGGTCTCGACCCCTTAAAGTCTTGGTCTCGACCTCTTAAAGTCTTGGTCTCGACCTCTTAAAG
>JAAOOA010000337.1:270000-272500 GCA_012861695.1 Trematomus loennbergii
AGAGTCTGGAGGAAATATTAAAAAAAGTAATGGGATTACTCACGACGACAGGCTTGGTCACCATGCGGCGCAGAGTTCCTATCCGCACGCTGCGACACTCCAGGATGATGCTGTCACATGTATCAGGAGAGAGTTTGGGTTTCTTCGTCCTCGGAGAAAACTGCTCGGGGGGTTGGTTCCCAAACTGCACAATAAAATAATGAATATGTAAACATTAGAGAACTATGACGAGAAATGTTCGTCAACGACCTTTTTTGCACGACTAAGACGAGACGATGACGAGCTAAAAATAGATTCTTGATAATAAAAACTATGACGAAATGTATATTTAGTTTTCGTTGACGAGACGGGACGGGACTAAGGTGTTAATGGTGGACTATCGGACATTCAGAATGCAGGGTCCGTCTTGTCCGTCGAAATGCATCTTACGTTCTAACTTGCAATATCATTATTTCCACTCTCTTCACTCCAGAAGAGCGATCTCCCTGAGTGCGGGGGGGCGGGGCCTCTCTCTCTCTCTGTGTGGGGGGGCGGGGCCTCTCTCTCTCTGTGTGCGGGGGGCGGGGCCTCACTCTCTCTGTGTGCGGGGGCGGGGCCTCACTCTCTCTCTGTGTGCGGGGGGCGGGGCCTCACTCTCTCTCTGTGTGCGGGGGGCGGGGCCTCACTATCTCTCTGTGTGCGGGGGGCGGGCTCACTCTCTTTGTGTGCGGGGGGCGGGCCTCACTCTCTCTCTGTGTGCGGGGGGCGGGGCCTCACTCTCTCTCTGTGTGCGGGGGGCGGGGCCTCACTCTCTCTCTGTGTGCGGGGGCGGGGCCTCTCTCCTCTCTGTGTGCGGGGGGCGGGGCCTCACTCTCTCTGTGTGTGCGGGGGGCGGGGCCTCACTCTCTCCCTGTGTGCGGGGGGTGGGGCCTCTCTCTCCCTGTGTGCGGGGGGCGGGGCCTCACTCTCTCTCTGTGTGCGGGGGGCGGGGCCTAACAGACATGCTGCAGCGGCGCGCACACACATTTTTAAGAGTAGTAGTACCGATAAAAACCTTAACGATACCCATCCCTAGATATTACACAAGTAAAGTGTTAGAGAGTGAAATGTTGCTTTACGAATTTCAACATTCTTGTTGTTATTGTAATAATTATTATACATTTTGAATATGTTTTTTTTATTTATTATATGTATTAAAATATAAAATATATTACTAAAGCAATAAATGAAAATAAATGTATTACAATTATTTCATAAACATAATTATTATTTAAGTTATTCATGAATTAATGTGTAGAAATAAATTAAATAAATACCTTGTTTCTAATTATTATGTATATACAGGTATATATAACAATCATTTAAGTAATAAATAAATTCATAAAAATAAATGACTTTAAGGAAGATTAAAGAACACTTACATTTCTTATATTTAAATTAGAAAAAATATATTTAATTCCTAACTTCCTAACGTCTCCGCTCCTCACCTGGTCTTTCATCCGGGATCTTCTCGGTAACGTGATCTTCATGTTGACGTCTTCAAAAAAGTCAGCGTTAATTTCCTCCTCCTCTCCGGCACTTTTCACCGCCGCCTCCACTCGACCACCAGAGGGCGCCGGAGAGGAGTGGGCGGAGTCAGCGGGCGAGGAGAAACGCTGTCCAATCGGCTCACACTTCCTGTACTGGCATTTCAGCCTCCTCCTCTTCATCACTGGACAGAACAACTGGGGAGGAGAGAGGACTCTTTAAAGTAGAGACACTACATACTGATATACTCCTGAACATCAGCAGGAGAGGACTCTTTAAGTAGAGACACTACATACTGATATACACCTGAACATCAGCAGGAGAGGACTCTTTAAAGTAGAGACACTACATACTGATATACACCTGAACATCAGCAGGAGAGGACTCTTTAAAGTAGAGACACTACATACTGATATACACCTGAACATCAGCAGGAGAGTACTCTTTAAAGTAGAGACACTACATGCTGATATACACCTGAACATCAGCAGGAGAGGACTCTTTAAAGTAGAGACACTACATACTGATATACACCTGAACATCAGCAGGAGAGGACTCTTTAAAGTAGAGAAACACATACTGATATACACCTGAAATCAGCAGGAGAGGACTCTTTAAAGTAGAGACACTACATACTGATATACACCTGAACATCAGCAGGAGAGGACTCTTTAAAGTAGAGACACTACATACTGATATACACCTGAACATCAGCAGGAGAGGACTCTTTAAAGTAGAGACACTACATACTGATATCACCTGAACATCAGCAGGAGAGGACTCTTTAAAGTAGAGACACTACATACTGATATACACTGAACATCAGCAGGAGAGGACTCTTTAAAGTAGAGACACTACATACTGATATACACCTGAACATCAGCAGGAGAGGACTCTTTAAAGTAGACCACTACATACTGATATACACCTGAACATCAGCAGGAGAGGACTCTTTAAAGTAGAGACACTACATACTGATATACACCTGAACATC
>JAAOOA010000337.1:280000-382500 GCA_012861695.1 Trematomus loennbergii
GAAGGACATACTGTGTGATGAGAGAGCAGAAGGACATACTGTGTGATGAGAGAGACAGAAGGACATACTGTGTGATGAGAGAGACAGGAGGACATACTGTGTGATGAGAGAGACAGAAGGACATACTGTGTGATGAGAGACAGGAGGACATACTGTGTGATGAGAGAGACAGAAGGACATACTGTGTGATGAGAGAGACAGAAGGACATACTGTGTGATGAGAGAGACAGGAGGACATACTGTGTGATGAGAGAGACAGAAGGACATACTGTGTGATGAGAGAGACAGGAGGACATACTGTGTGATGAGAGAGACAGAAGGACATACTGTGTGATGAGAGAGACAGGAGGACATACTGTGTGATGAGAGAGACAGAAGGACATGCTGTGTGATGAGAGACAGAAGGACATACTGTGTGATGAGAGAGACAGAAGGACATACTGTGTGATGAGAGAGACAGAAGGACATACTGTGTGATGAGAGAGACAGAAGGACTACTGTGTGATGAGAGAGACAGAAGGACATACTGTGGTGATGAGAGACAGGAGGACATACTGTGTGATGAGAGAGACAGAAGGACATACTGTGTGATGAGAGGACAGGAGGACATGCTGTGTGATGAGAGAGACAGGAGGACGTACTGTGTGATGAGAGAGACAGAGGACGTATGAGAGGACTCACCTCTGGCCTGGTCTCCGTCCCCAGAGGGCATCTGGGCGTGCTGGAAGTGTCTCCCCTGCAGAACGATGCCCTGCAGGCAGAAGTTTGTTCTGTTGGGGTCGAAGAGGACGTCTCTTCAGGGACATCGCTGAAGGAGAGGAGAACATAGAGGAGAACATGAAGAGAGGAGAACATAGAGGAGAACATAGAGGAGAACATAGAGGAGAACATAGAGGAGAACATGAAGAGAGGAGAACATAGAGGAGAACATAGAGGAGAACATAGAGGAGAACATGAAGAGAGGAGAACATAGAGGAGAACATAGAAGAGAACATGAAAGAGGAGAACATAGAGGAGAACATAAAGAGAGAGAACATAGAGGGGAACATGAAGAGAGGAGAACATAGAGGGGAACATGAAGAGAGGAGAACATAGAGGGGAACATGAAGAGAGGAGAACATAGAGGAGAACATGAAAGAGGAACATAGAGGAGAACATGGAGAGAGGAACATAGAGGAGAACATAGAGGAGAACATAGAGGAGAACATAGAGGAGAACATAGAGGAGAACATGAAGAGAGGAACATAGAGGAGAACATGGAGAGAGGAACATAGAGGAGAACATAGAGGAGAACATGGAGGAGAACATAGAGGAGAACATAGAGGAGAACATAGAGGAGAACATAGAGGGAACATGAAGAGAGGAGAACATAGAGGAGAACATAGAGGAGAACATGGAGAGGAACATAGAGGAGAACATAGAGGAGAACATAGAGGAGAACATAGAGGAGAACATAGAGGGAACATAGAGGAGAACATGAAGAGAGGAGAACATAGAGGAGAACATAGAGGAGAACATAGAGGAGAACATGAAGAGAGGAACATAGAGGAGAAACATAGAGGAGAACATAGAGGAGAACATAGAGGGGAACATGAAGAGGAGAACATGAAGAGAGGAGAACATAGAGGGGAACATAGAGGAGAACATAGAGGAGAACATAGAGGAGAACATGAAGAGTGGAACATAGAGGAGAACATAGAGGAGAACATGAAGAGAGGAACATAGAGGAGAACATAGAGGAGAACATAGAGGAGAACATAGAGGAGAACATAGAGGAGAACATAGAGAAGACATAGAGGAGAACATGAAGAGAGGAGAACATAGAGGAGAACATAGAGGAGAACATAGAGGAACATGAAGAGAGGAGAACATAGAGGAGAACATAGAGAAGAACATAGAGGAGAACATAGAGGAGAACATAGAGGAACATGAAGAGAGGAGAACATAGAGGAGAACATAGAAGAGAACATGAAGAGAGGAGAACATAGAGGAGAACATAAAGAGAGGAGAACATAGAGGGGAACATGAAGAGAGGAGAACATAGAGGGGAACATGAAGAGAGGAGAACATAGAGGGGAACATGAAGAGAGGAGAACATAGAGGAGAACATGAAGAGAGGAACATAGAGGAGAACATGGAGAGAGGAACATAGAGGAGAACATAGAGGAGAACATAGAGGAGAACATAGAGGAGAACATGAAGAGAGGAACATAGAGGAGAACATGGAGAGAGGAACATAGAGGAGAACATAGAGAACATGGAGGAGAACATAGAGGAGAACATAGAGGAGAACATAGAGGAGAACATAGAGGGGAACATGAAGAGAGGAGAACATAGAGGAGAACATAGAGGAGAACATGAAGAGAGGAACATAGAGGAGAACATAGAGGAGAACATAGAGGAGAACATAGAGGAGAACATAGAGGGGAACATAGAGGAGAACATGAAGAGAGAGAACATAGAGGAGAACATAGAGGAGAACATAGAGGAGAACATGAAGAGAGGAACATAGAGGAGACATAGAGGAGAACATAGAGAGAACATAGAGGGGAACATGAGAGAGGAGAACATGAAGAGAGGAGAACATAGAGGGGAACATAGAGGAGAACATAGAGGAGAACATAGAGGAGAACATGAAGAGTGGAACATAGAGGAGAACATAGAGGAGAACATGAAGAGAGGAACATAGAGGAGAACATAGAGGAGAACATAGAGAGAACATAGAGGAGAACATAGAGGAGAACATAGAGAAGAACAGAGGAGAACATGAAGAGAGGAGAACATAGAGGAGAACATAGAGGAGAACATAGAGGAGAACATGAAGAGAGGAGAACATAGAGGAGAACATAGAGAAGAACATAGAGGAGAACATGAAGAGAGGAGAACATAGAGGAGAACATAGAGAAGAACATAGAGGAGAACATAAAGAGAGGAGAACATAGAGGAGAACATAGAGGAGAACATAGAGGAGAACATGAAGAGAGGAACATAGAGGAGAACATGAAGAGAGGAACATAGAGGAAACATGAAGTGAGGAACATAGAGGAGAACATGAAGAGAGGAACATAGAGGAGAACATGAAGAGAGGAGAACATGAAGAAGGAGAACATAGAGGAGAACATAGAGGAGAACATGAAGAGAGGAACATAGAGGAGAACATAGAGGAGAACATGAAGAGAGGAACATAGAGGAGAACATGAAGAGAGGAGAACATAGAGAACATGAAGAGAGGAACATAGAGGAGAACATAGAGGAGAACATGAAGAGAGGAGAACATGAAGAGAGGAACATAGAGGAGAACATAGAGGAGAACATGAAGAGAGGAGAACATAGAGGAGAACATGAAGAGAGGAGAACATAGAGAACATGAAGAGAGGAACATAGAGGAGAACATAGAGGAGAACATGAAGAGAGGAGAACATAGAGGAGAACATAAAGAGAGGAACATAGAGGAACATAGAGGAGAACATGAAGAGGAGAACATAGAGGAGAACATAGAGAACATGAAGAGAGAGGAACATAGAGGAGAACATAGAGGAGAACATGAAGAGAGGAACATAGAGGAGAACATAGAGGAGAACATGAAGAGAGGAGAACATAGAGGAGAACATTAAGAGAGAGGAACATAGAGGAGAACATAGAGGAGAACATAGAGGAGAACATGAAGAGAGGAGAACATGGAGGAGAACATAGAGGAGAACATGAAGAGAGGAACATAGAGGAGAACATGAAGAGAGGAGAACATGAGGAGAACATGAAGAGAGGAGAACATGAAGAGGAGAACATAGAGGAGAACATGAAGAGAGAGGAACATAGAGGAGAACATAGAGGAGAACATGAAGAGGGAACATAGAGGAGAACATGAAGAGAGGAGAACATAGAGGAGAACATGAAGAGAGGAGAACATAGAGGAGAACATAGAGGAGAACATGAAGAGAGGAGAACATAGAGGAGAACAGAGAGGAGAACATAGAGGAGAACATAGAGAGAACATAGAGGAGAACATAGAGGAGAACATAGAGGAGAACATGAAGAGAGGAGAACATAGAGGAGAACATAGAGGAGAACATAGAGGAGAACATGAAGTGAGGAACATAGAGGAGAACATGAAGAGAGGAACATAGAGGGGAACATGAAGAGAGGAGAACATGAAGAGAGGAGAACATAGAGGAGAACATAGAGGAGAACATGAAGAGAGGAACATAGAGGAGAACATAGAGGAGAACATGAAGAGAGGAACATAGAGGAGAACATGAGAGAGGAGAACATAGAGAACATGAAGAGAGGAACATAGAGGAGAACATAGAGGAGAACATGAAGAGAGGAGAACATGAAGAGAGGAACATAGAGGAGAACATAGAGGAGAACATGAAGAGAGGAGAACATAGAGGAGAACATGAAGAGAGGAGAACATAGAGGAGAACATAGAGGAGAACATGAAGAGAGGAACATAGAGGAGAACATAGAGAACATGAAGAGAGGAGAACATAGAGGAGAACATGAAGAGAGAGGAACATAGAGGAGAACATAGAGGAGAACATAGAGAAACATGAAGAGAGGAACATAGAGGAGAACATAGAGGAGAACATAGAGGGGAACATAGAGGAGAACATAGAGGAGAACATGAAGAGAGGAACATAGAGGAGAACATAGAGGAGAACATGAAGAGAGGAGAACATAGAGGAGAACATTAAGAGAGAGGAACATAGAGGAGAACATAGAGGAGAACATAGAGGAGAACATGAAGAGAGGAGAACATGGAGGAGAACATAGAGGAGAACATGAAGAGAGGAACATAGAGGAGAACATGAAGAGAGGAGAACATAGAGGAGAACATGAAGAGGAGAACATGAAGAGAGAGGAACATAGAGGAGAACATGAAGAGAGAGGAACATAGAGGAGAACATAGAGGAGAACATGAAGAGAGGAGAACATAGAGGAGACATGAAGAGAGGAGAACATAGAGGAGAACATAGAGGAGAACATGAAGAGAGGAGAACATAGAGGAGAACATGAAGAGAGGAGAACATAGAGAGAACATAGAGGAGAACATGAAGAGAGGAAACATAGAGGAGAACATAGAGGAGAACATAGAGGAGAACATGAAGAGAGGAGAACATAGAGGAGAACATAGAGGAGAACATGAAGAGAGGAGAACATAGAGGAGAACATAGAGAGAGGAGAACATGGAGGAGAACATAGAGGAGAACATAGAGGAGAACATAGAGGAGAACATAGAGGAGAACATGAAGAGAGGAGAACATAGAGGAGAACATGAAGAGAGGAGAACATAGAGGAGAACATGAAGAGAGGAGAACATAGAGGAGAACATAGAGAGAGGAGAACATGGAGGAGAACATAGAGGAGAACATAGAGAGAGGAGAACATGAAGAGAGGAACATAGAGGAGAACATAGAGGAGAACATAGAGAGAGGAGAACATAGAGGAGAACATAGAGAGAGGAGAACATAGAGGGGAACATGAAGAGAGGAACATAGAGGAGAACATAGAGGAGAACATAGAGAGAGGAGAACATAGAGGAGAACATAGAGGAGAACATGAAGAGAGGAACATAGAGGAGAACATAGAGGAGAACATAGAGAGAGGAGAACATAGAGGAGAACATAGAGAGAGGAGAACATAGAGGGGAACATGGAGAACCTGCCATGGTGAGGAAATGTGCACACGTTGCTTTAAATAGCATTAATGATATGATATATATTGTTAGCATTAGAGCCCACGCAGACAATAATGGCTCGACCAATTGGACAGCAGAGCTCCTGTTCTCCGGTCACACGGAACCTGGGGTCTATGTTCTGTACCTGAGTCTCTTGGGAGGCAGTCTGCTGAGAGGCCCCATGAGGCTATTGGTCCGGTTCTCATAGGTCCTCAGAGGGTCTGGAGGCGGGAGGCGCCTCAGGGACGGAGCCTGAGGGGAGCAGGAGCAGACAGAGGAGGTGTTGAGCAGAGACATCATTACATCTGAGCAGAGAAACTCCTCTAGCCACCTTCAAAGAGGAGTCACATCTGAGCAGAGAAACTCCTCTAGCCACCTTCAAAGAGGAATCACATCTGAGCAGAGAAACTCCTCTAGCCACCTTCAAAGAGGAATCACATCTGAGCAGAGAAACTCCTCTAGCCACCTTCAAAGAGGAGTCACATCTGAGCAGAGAACTCCTCTAGTCACCTTCAAGAGGAATCACATCTGAGCAGAGAAACTCCTCTAGCCACCTTCAAAGAGGAATCACATCTGAGCAGAGAAACTCCTCTAGCCACCTTCAAAGAGGAATCACATCTGAGCAGAGAAACTCCTCAGGCTATCACTGTGCGTTTCCTGCAAAAATATCACATCTAATTTTTTCTGATTAAAGACCTCTAACACTAAAGCTCTTTTCTGTGCACTTCTACCCCCGTTCATGTTTAAAGACAACCCTTAAAGCCTGCATTAGAGGAAGGAGACAGAGAGAAAGAACAGACAGGTACACACAGCAGAGAGGAGACACCCAGTGTTGCATGATCATGTTGACATTTTATTTAAACCTTTTCAGTTTCCTCCCTCTTTTGCTTTCTTTCGTACCTTTTTTCATAGCAGTTACATGCTTCCTGAGACGATAACGTTTCTTTTCATCCAGCAGGTCTAACCCTACAACTTTCTGAAGGGTGCTCACTGTATGAAGAAACTTGTTAGTGTCAGGGAAAAAGTCTCTCACTTCCACTGCCTTGCCAAAAGACTCCTCTAAAAAGACATTAATCTCTTCCAAAGAATATATCTCTGCGTTCTGAGAGAGACTATCTGCAACTGAAACACAGTCAGAATCCCCCTCACCGTCTGTGTCCATCTCTGTCACCTCATTACTGTCTGCAGCCTGAGCCTGTTGAAGCTCTTTTTGCCGCCCAGAGCCAGACGGCAGCTCCTGCTGTGTGCCAACAGCCTCCACCTGCCCCACAGCCCCGGTCTTCACCTGTCCTGCTACATCATCTCCCACCAGTTTACCTGTTTCCACCTGTTTTCCTCTCACTCACCACACTCTCTACAGTCCCCATTTCCTCTCTCACGATATTCATCCCTACTTCATCCGCAGCCCCCGGGGCCACGGCGGGTGCAGCAGCAGCCCCCGCGACACCGGGTTCCGCGGCCGCTGCCCAGGCTCGGCTGCCCAGGCTCGGCTGCCCCAGGCTCGGCTGCTCCGGCGACCCCAGGCTCGGCGGCCCTAGTGGCCCCGGGCTCGGCGGCCCCAGCGACCCCGGGCTCGGCCTCCCCAGCGGCGCCGGGCGCGGCTGCCCCGGCAACCCCGGGCTCGGCGGCCCCATCGGCCCCGGGCTCGGCGGCCCTAGCGGCCCCGGGCTCGCGGCCCTAGCGGCCCCGGCTGCCCCAGCGACCCCGGGCTCGGCCTCCCCAGCGGCCCCGGGCCCGGCTGTCCCGGGCCCAGCTGCCCCGGGCTCAGCCGCACCCGGGGAGCGGCGTGCCGTCTCTGTGGACATGCAACACGTTTATGACCCGACTCCCCGCACTCAAAACACTTTACGTTCCCTGAGCTCGCATAAACCATATAAAAACCCTCTTCATGCCTCACCCGGAAGGACACATCTAGTGTCTGAGTGGGACAATTCAGAAACATGAAAACCTGTCTCCGCAGAGATTGTACATGTTTTAACTTTTCATCCTTAAACCCCAGAGCAACACTGCGGAAATTACTGGCAAACTTACCGAAACGCTTCAGCTCCCGTTCCAGCGCCTCATTCGGGATGAATGGAGGAACGCCAGACACAGTGATCCGCGTGGACGGTGTCGCCAGCGGTGAAACTTGAATAAATTCCTCGTTTAACATTAATCCGCTCTCGATAAGTTCCGTCACATATTTCTGGTCTTTCAAAAAGACCACGACCGCTTTGTTCATGCGGGAAGCATAGGAGATGTTTACATGACCCACCTGATCCCCCACAGCCAGCAGCACCTGCTCCACTGTGCTTGCGGCCTGAGCCACCAACCGCACTCCGTGTCTCAGAGACACCGGCGGCGCCCCGAAGGACGCCATCCCCGCCGCGAGGCACGGAAAAACACTAACGAAAAAGTATTAACCGTACTTGCAAAGAGTACAAATATCCCAACGAAAGATCATACAGTTAAAGAAACGATAGAAACAGAAACAAATGAAACAAAAGTGAAAATCCCTCTTCCCTCTTCAAACACACCTCCACCACAGAAGAAGAAGAAGAAGAAGAAGAACAAGAAGAACAACAACAACAACAACAAGTAGAAGAATAAAAAGGATGAAGACACCTTTTTTAACTTTTTCAAAACCCTATTTACAAACACTTAAAATAAAGTGCTTACTCGTGGAAAATTATTTTTACTTAAATGAAGAAGAAGAACAAGAACAAGAACAAGAAGAAGAAGAACAAGAAGAAGAACAATAACAACAACAACAAGTAGAAGATAAAAAGGAACGAAGTCACTTTTTTTACTACTTTCAAAAACCCTATTTACATATTTGCAAATACCTCGAATAAAGTGCTTACTTTGTGGAAAATAAATGTACCTAAATGAAGAGAACAACAACAACAACAACAACAACAGCAGTGTACCTTGGTCTCCTCGGGCTGCTGTCGGTTCATCTCCTCGATGCTCACCGCGCCCGAACTGACAGGAAACAGATATTTATGTCAGACGTGTGTTTTAATAATACTTAAATACTTCTCAGAGTTATAAGAGTATGTATCAGGACCGTGTGCATGAGGTTCACTCACTGCTATCAGCATCTCTATAAGTTAGTATCAGGACCGTGTGCATGTGGTTCACTCACTGCTATCAGCATCTCTATAAGTTAGTTTCAGGACCGTGTGCATGTGGTTCACTCACTGCTATCAGCATCTCTATAAGTTAGTTTCAGGACCGTGTGCATGAGGTTCACTCACTGCTATCAGCATCTCTATAAGTTAGTTTCAGGACCGTGTGCATGTGGTTCACTCACTGCTATCAGCATCTCTATAAGTTAGTTTCAGGACCGTGTGCATGTGGTTCACTCACTGCTATCAGCATCTCTATAAGTTAGTTTCAGGACCGTGTGCATGTGGTTCACTCACTGCTATCAGCATCTCTATAAGTTAGTTTCAGGACCGTGTGCATGTGGTTCACTCACTGCTATCAGCATCTCTATAAGTTAGTTTCAGGACCGTGTGCATGTGGTTCACTCACTGCTATCAGCATCTCTATAAGTTAGTTTCAGGACCGTGTGCATGTGGTTCTTTCACTGCTATCAGCATCTCTATAAGTTAGTTTCAGGACCGTGTGCATGTGGTTCACTCACTGCTATCAGCATCTCTATAAGTTAGTTTCAGGACCGTGTGCATGTGGTTCACTCACTGCGATCAGCATCTCTATAAGTTAGTTTCAGGACCGTGTGCATGTGTTCACTCACTGCTATCAGCATCTCTATAAGTTAGTTTCAGGACCGTGTGCATGTGGTTCACTCACTGCTATCAGCATCTCTATAAGTTAGTTTCAGGACCGTGTGCATGTGGTTCACTCACTGCTATCAGCATCTCTATAAGTTAGTTTCAGGACCGTGTGCATGTGGTTCACTCACTGCTATCAGCATCTCTATAAGTTAGTTTCAGGACCGTGTGCATGTGGTTCTTTCACTGCTATCAGCATCACTATAACTTAGTTTCAGGACCGTGTGCATGTGGTTCACTCACTGCTATCAGCATCTCTATAAGTTAGTTTCAGGACCGTGTGCATGTGGTTCACTCACTGCTATCAGCATCTCTATAAGTTAGTTTCAGGACCGTGTGCATGTGGTTCACTCACTGCTATCAGCATCTCTATAAGTTAGTTTCAGGACCGTGTGCATGTGGTTCACTCACTGCTATCAGCATCTCTATAAGTTAGTTTCAGGACCGTGTGCATGAGGTTCACTCACTGCTATCAGCATCTCTATAAGTTAGTTTCAGGACCGTGTGCATGTGGTTCACTCACTGCTATCAGCATCTCTATAAGTTAGTTTCAGGACCGTGTGCATGAGGTTCACTCACTGCTATCAGCATCTCTATAAGTTAGTTTCAGGACCGTGTGCATGAGGTTCACTCACTGCTATCAGCGTCTCTATAAGTTAGTTTCAGGACCGTGTGCATGTGGTTCACTCACTGCTATCAGCGTCTCTATAAGTTAGTTTCAGGACCGTGTGCATGTGGTTCATCACTGCTATCAGCATCTCTATAACTTAGTATCAGGACCGTGTGCATGTGGTTCACTCACTGCTATCAGCATCTCTATAAGTTAGTTTCAGGCCCGTGTGCATGTGGTTCACTCACTGCTATCAGCATCTCTATAAGTTAGTTTCAGGACCGTGTGCATGTGGTTCACTCACTGCTATCAGCATCTCTATAAGTTAGTTTCAGGGTTAACTCAGCATTCATGAGAAAAGAACTTATTACAAAGATGTTGTTTTTCGCTGCCTCAGTTTTGAGTGGAAATAACATTTAAAAAACGGTCGTAAAATAACTTTTAAAATGACTTCATGATGAATAAAGGTAATTTAAACAGCATTAATATTCGATAAGTTATTTACATTAGAGCAATTTATATTTGTGCTAATTGTCAAGCAACACAATCATTCATTATCTCGTTACAAATATGTGTCATTTCAAAAAGGGGCCTTTTTTATTAACATCTTGGGGTCAGAAGATATTTGAAAGAAACAAGTCATTAGAAACAGGAATAGCCTACTCATCAGTGGAGGGGTCACTGGGGTCTCTTCCCAGAGGTGTGTTTGGCTGTGTGTGTGTGTGTGTGTGTGTGTGTGTGCGCGTGTTGCAGTGCTGCAGAGAGAGAGAAGTGCTTACTCTTGAATCCTCTCCTCTTCACCAGAAAGAGAAAAGCTCCAGTTGTTGTGTCTGTAGCCTCCATCTCGTCTGGTCTCTGATCTATCCAGGGCTTCAGGTGAACAATGAGATAACACACAGCGTCAGTACACACACACACACAGCGTCAGTACACACACACACACAGCGTCAGTACACACACACAGCGTCAGTACACACACACACACAGTGTCAGCGTCACACACATTACATGTTAGACTTACATTCTCAATACTGTGGACAGGACACAACGACATGCTGACTGCAGTGGGGTTTGAACCTGATCCCAACACCAAAGCACTAATCCACATCCTCCCAACCACCCACCCACCCCACACACACCCCCACATACTGATATACACCTGAACATCAGCAGGAGAGGACTCTTTAAAGTAGAGACACTACATACTGATATACACCTGAAACATCAGCAGGAGAGGACTCTTTAAAGTAGAGACACTACATACTGATATACACCTGAACATCAGCAGGAGAGGACTCTTTAAAGTAGAGACACTACATACTGATATACACCTGAACATCAGCAGGAGAGGACTCTTTAAAGTAGAGACACTACATGCTGATATACACCTGAACATCAGCAGGAGAGGACTCTTTAAAGTAGAGACACTACATGCTGATATACACCTGAACATCAGCAGGAGAGGACTCTTTAAAGTAGAGACACTACATGCTGATATACACCTGAACATCAGCAGGAGAGACTCTTTAAAGTAGAGACACTACATACTGATATACACCTGAACATCAGCAGGAGAGACTCTTTAAAGTAGAGACACTACATACTGATATACACCTGAACATCAGCAGGAGAGGACTCTTTAAAGTAGAGACACTACATACTGATATACACCTGAACATCAGCAGGAGAGGACTCTTTAAAGTAGAGACACTACTGATATACACCTGAACATCAGCAGGAGAGGACTCTTTAAAGTAGAGACACTACATACTGATATACACCTGAACATCAGCAGGAGAGGACTCTTTAAAGTAGAGACACTACATACTAATATACACCTGAACATCAGCAGGAGAGGACTCTTTAAAGTAGAGACACTACATACTGATATACACCTGAACATCAGCAGGAGAGGACTCTTTAAAGTAGAGACACTACATACTGATATACACCTGAACATCAGCAGGAGAGGACTCTTTAAAGTAGAGACACTACATACTGATATACACCTGAACATCAGCAGGAGAGGACTCTTTAAAGTAGAGACACTACATACTGATATACACCTGAACATCAGCAGGAGAGGACTCTTTAAAGTAGAGACACTACATACTGATATACACCTGAACATCAGCAGGAGAGGACTCTTTAAAGTAGAGACACTACATACTGATATACACCTGAACATCAGCAGGAGAGGACTTTTAAAGTAGAGACAATACATGCTGATATACACCTGAACATCAGCAGGAGAGGACTCTTTAAAGTAGAGACACTACATGCTGATATACACCTGAACATCAGCAGGAGAGGACTCTTTAAAGTAGAGACACTACATGCTGATATACACCTGAACATCAGCAGGAGAGGACTCTTAAAGTAGAGACACTACATACTGATATACACCTGAACATCAGCAGGAGAGACTCTTTAAAGTAGAGACACTACATACTGATATACACCTGAACATCAGCAGGAGAGGACTCTTTAAAGTAGAGACACTACATACTGATATACACCTGAACATCAGCAGGAGAGGACTCTTTAAAGTAGAGACACTACATACTGATATACACCTGAACTCAGCAGGAGAGGACTCTTTAAAGTAGAGACACTACATGCGATATACACCTGAACATCAGCAGGAGAGGACTCTTTAAAGTAGAGACACTACATACAATATACACCTGAACATCAGCAGGAGAGGACTCTTTAAAGTAGAGACACTACATACTGATATACACCTGAACATCAGCAGGAGAGGACTCTTTAAAGTAGAGACACTACATACTGATATACACCTGAACATCAGCAGGAGAGGACTCTTTAAAGTAGAGACACTACATACTGATATACACCTGAACATCAGCAGGAGAGGACTCTTTAAAGTAGAGACACGACATACTGATATACACCTGAACATCAGCAGGAGAGGACTCTTTAAAGTAGAGACACTACATACTGATATACACCTGATCATCAGCAGGAGAGGACTCTTTAAAGTAGAGACACTACATACTGATATACACCTGAACATCAGCAGGAGAGGACTCTTTAAAGTAGAGACACTACATACTGATATACACCTGACATCAGCAGGAGAGGACTCTTTAAAGTAGAGACACTACATACTGATATACACCTGAGCATCAGCAGGAGAGGACTCTTTAAAGTAGAGACACTACATACTGATATACACCTGAAGCATCAGCAGGAGAGGACTCTTTAAAGTAGAGACACTACATACTGATATACACCTGAACATCAGCAGGAGAGGACTCTTTAAAGTAGAGACACTACATACTGATATACACCTGAACATCAGCAGGAGAGGACTCTTTAAAGTAGAGACACTACATACTGATATACACCTGAACATCAGCAGGAGAGGACTCTTTAAAGTAGAGACACTACATACTGATATACACCTGAACATCAGCAGGAGAGGACTCTTTAAAGTAGAGACACTACATGCTGATATACACCTGAACATCAGCAGGAGAGGACTCTTTAAAGTAGAGACACTACATACTGATATACACCTGAACATCAGCAGGAGAGGACTCTTTAAAGTAGAGACACTACATACTGATATACACCTGAACATCAGCAGGAGAGGACTCTTTAAAGTAGAGACACTACATACTGATATACACCTGAACATCAGCAGGAGAGGACTCTTTAAAGTAGAGACACTACATACTGATATACACCTGAACATCAGCAGGAGAGGACTCTTTAAAGTAGAGACACTACATGCTGATATACACCTGAACATCAGCAGGAGAGGACTCTTTAAAGTAGAGACACTACATGCTGATATACACCTGAACATCAGCAGGAGAGGACTCTTTAAAGTAGAGACACTACATGCTGATATACACCTGAACATCAGCAGGAGAGGACTCTTTAAAGTAGAGACACTACATACTGATATACACCTGAACATCAGCAGAGAGAACTCTTTAAAGTAGAGACACTACATACTGATATACACCTGAACATCAGCAGGAGAGGACTCTTTAAAGTAGAGACACTACATACTGATATACACCTGAACATCAGCAGGAGAGGACTCTTTAAAGTAGAGACACTACATACTGATATACACCTGAACATCAGCAGGAGAGGACTCTTTAAAGTAGAGACACTACATGCTGATATACACCTGAACATCAGCAGGAGAGGACTCTTAAAGTAGAGACACTACATACTAATATACACCTGAACATCAGCAGGAGGACTCTTTAAAGTAGAGACACTACATACTGATATACACCTGAACATCAGCAGGAGAGGACTCTTTAAAGTAGAGACACTACATACTGATATACACCTGAACATCAGCAGGAAGGACTCTTTAAAGTAGAGACACTACATGCTGATATACACCTGAACATCAGCAGGAGAGGACTCTTTAAAGTAGACACTACATACTGATATACACCTGAACATCAGCAGGAGAGGACTCTTTAAAGTAGAGACACTACATACTGATATACACCTGAACATCAGCAGGAGAGGACTCTTTAAAGTAGAGACACTACATACTGATATACCCTGAACATCAGCAGGAGAGGACTCTTTAAAGTAGAGACACTACATGCTGATATACACCTGAACATCAGCAGAGAGGACTCTTTAAAGTAGAGACACTACATGCTGATATACACCTGAACATCAGCATGAGAGGACTCTTTAAAGTAGAGACCTACATGCTGATATACACCTGAACATCAGCAGGAGAGGACTCTTTAAAGTAGAGACACTACATACTGATATACACCTGAACATCAGCAGGAGAGAACTCTTTAAAGTAGAGACACTACATACTGATATACCCTGAACATCAGCAGGAGGGACTCTTTAAAGTAGAGACACTACATACTGATATACACCTGAACATCAGCAGGAGAGGACTCTTTAAAGTAGAGACACTACATACTGATATACACCTGAACATCAGCAGGAGAGGACTCTTTAAAGTAGAGACACTACATGCTGATATACACCTGAACATCAGCAGAGAGGACTCTTTAAAGTAGAGACACTACATACTAATATACACCTGAACATCAGCAGGAGAGGACTCTTTAAGTAGAGACACTACATACTGATATACACCTGAACATCACAGGAGAGGACTCTTTAAAGTAGAGACACTACATACTGATATACACCTGAACATCAGCAGGAGAGGACTCTTTAAGTAGAGACACTACATACTGATATACACCTGAACATCAGCAGGAGAGGACTCTTTAAAGTAGAGACACGACATACTGATATACACCTGAACATCAGCAGGAGGACTCTTTAAGTAGAGACACTACATACTGATATACACCTGATCATCAGCAGGAGAGGACTCTTTAAAGGAGACACTACATACTGATATACACCTGAACATCAGCAGGAGAGGACTCTTTAAAGTAGAGACACTACATACTGATATACCCTGAACATCAGCAGAGAGGACTCTTTAAATAGAGACACTACATACTGATATACACCTGAGCATCAGCAGGAGGACTCTTTAAAGTAGAGACACTACATACTGATATACACCTGAGCATCAGCAGGAGAGGACTCTTTAAAGTAGACACTACATACTGATATACACCTGAACATCAGCAGGAGAGGACTCTTTAAAGTAGAGACACTACATACTGATATACCCTGAACATCAGCAGGAGAGGACTCTTTAAAGTAGAGACACTACATACTGATATACACCTGAACATCAGCAGGAGAGGACTCTTTAAAGTAGACACTACATACTGATATACACCTGAACATCAGCAGGAGAGGACTCTTTAATAGAGACACTACATACTGATATCACCTGAACATCAGCAGGAGAGGACTCTTTAAAGTAGAGACACTACATACTGATATACACCTGAACATCAGCAGTAGAGGACTCTTTAAAGTAGAGACACTACATACTGATATACACCTGAACATCAGCAGGAGAGGACTCTTTAAAGTAGAGACACTACATACTGATATACACCTGAACATCAGCAGGAGAGGACTCTTTAAAGTAGAGACACTACATACTGATATACACCTGAACATCAGCAGGAGAGGACTCTTTAAAGTAGAGACACTACATACTGATATACACCTGAACATCAGCAGAGAGGACTCTTTAAAGTAGAGACACTACATGCTGATATACACCTGAACATCAGCAGGAGAGGACTCTTTAAAGTAGAGACACGACATACTGATATACACCTGAACATCAGCAGGAGAGGACTCTTTAAAGTAGAGACACTACATACTGATATACACCTGAACATCAGCTGGAGAGGACTCTTTAAAGTAGAGACACTACATACTGATATACACCTGAACATCAGCAGGAGAGGACTCTTTAAAGTAGAGACACTACATACTGATATACACCTGAACATCAGCTGGAGAGGACTCTTTAAAGTAGAGACACTACATACTGATATACACCTGAGCATCAACAGGAGAGGATCTTTAAAGTAGAGACACTACATACTGATATACACTGAGCATCAGCAGGAGAGGACTCTTTAAAGTAGAGACACTACATACTGATATACACCTGAACATCAGCAGGAGAGGACTCTTTAAAGTAGAGACACTACATACTGATATACACCTGAACATCAGCAGGAGAGGACTCTTTAAAGTAGAGACACTACATACTGATATACACCTGAACATCAGCTGGAGAGGACTCTTTAAAGTAGAGACACTACATACTGATATACACCTGAACATCAGCAGGAGAGGACTCTTTAAAGTAGAGACACTACATACTGATATACACCTGAACATCAGCTGGAGAGGACTCTTTAAGTAGTAGAGACATACATACTGATATACACCTGAGCATCAACAGGAGAGACTCTTTAAAGTAGAGACACTACTACTGATATACACCTGAACATCAGCAGGAGAGGACTCTTTAAAGTAGAGACACTACATACTGATATACACCTGAACATCAGCAGGAGAGGACTCTTTAAAGTAGAGACACTACATACTGATATACACCTGAGCATCAACAGGAGAGGACTCTTTAAAGTAGAGACACTACATACTGATATACACCTGAGCATCAGCAGGAGAGGACTCTTTAAAGTAGAGACACTACATACTGATATACACCTGAACATCAGCAGGAGAGGACTCTTTAAGTAGAGACACTACATACTGATATACACCTGAACATCAGCAGGGAGGACTCTTTAAAGTAGAGACACTACACACTGATATACACCTGAACATCAGCAGGAGAGGACTCTTTAAAGTAGAGACACTACATACTGATATACACCTGAACATCAGCAGGAGAGGACTCTTTAAAGTAGAGACACTACATACTGATATACACCTGAACATCAGCAGGAGAGGACTCTTTAAAGTAGAGACACTACATACTGATATACACCTGAACATCAGCAGGAGAGGACTCTTTAAAGTATAGACACTACATACTGATATACACCTGAACATCAGCAGGAGAGGACTCTTTAAAGTAGAGACACTACATACTGATATACACCTGAACATCAGCAGGAGAGGACTCTTTAAAGTAGAGACACTACATACTGATATACACCTGAACATCAGCAGGAGAGGACTCTTTAAAGTAGAGACACTACATACTGATATACACCTGAACATCAGCAGGAGAGGACTCTTTAAAGTAGAGACACTACATGCTGATATACACCTGAACATCAGCAGGAGAGGACTCTTTAAAGTAAGACACGACATACTGATATACACCTGAACATCAGCAGGAGAGGACTCTTTAAAGTAGAGACACTACATACTGATATACACCTGAACATCAGCTGGAGAGGACTCTTTAAAGTAGAGACACTACATACTGATATACACCTGAACATCAGCAGGAGAGACTCTTTAAAGTAGAGACACTACATACTGATATACACTGAACATCAGCTGGAGAGGACTCTTTAAAGTAGAGACACTACATACTGATATACACCTGAGCATCAACAGGAGAGGACTCTTTAAAGTAGAGACACTACATACTGATATACACCTGAGCATCAGCAGGAGAGGACTCTTTAAAGTAGAGACACTACATACTGATATACACCTGAACATCAGCAGGAGAGGACTCTTTAAAGTAGAGACACTACATACTGATATACACCTGAACATCAGCAGGAGAGGACTCTTTAAAGTAGAGACACTACATACTGATATACACCTGAACATCAGCTGGAGAGGACTCTTTAAAGTAGAGACACTACATACTGATATACACCTGAACATCAGCAGGAGAGGACTCTTTAAAGTAGAGACACTACATACTGATATACACCTGAACATCAGCTGGAGAGGACTCTTTAAAGTAGAGACACTACATACTGATATACACCTGAGCATCAACAGGAGAGGACTCTTTAAAGTAGAGACACTACATACTGATATACACCTGAGCATCAGCAGGAGAGGACTCTTTAAAGTAGAGACACTACATACTGATATACACCTGAACATCAGCAGGAGAGGACTCTTTAAAGTAGAGACACTACATACTGATATACACTGAACATCAGCAGGAGAGGACTTTTAAAGTAGAGACACTACACACTGATATACACCTGAACATCAGCAGGAGAGGACTCTTTAAAGTAGAGACACTACATACTGATATACACCTGAACATCAGCAGGAGAGGACTCTTTAAAGTAGAGACACTACATACTGATATACACCTGAACATCAGCAGGAGAGGACTCTTTAAAGTAGAGACACTACATACTGATATACACCTGAACATCAGCAGGAGAGGACTCTTTAAAGTAGAGACACTACTACTGATATACACCTGAACATCAGCTGGAGAGGACTCTTTAAAGTAGAGACACTACATACTGATATACACCTGAACATCAGCAGGAGAGGACTCTTTAAAGTAGAGACACTACATACTGATATACACCTGAACATCAGCTGGAGAGGACTCTTTAAAGTAGAGACACTACATACTGATATACACCTGAGCATCAACAGGAGAGGACTCTTTAAAGTAGAGACACTACATACTGATATACACCTGAGCATCAGCAGGAGAGGACTCTTTAAAGTAGAGACACTACATACTGATATACACCTGAACATCAGCAGGAGAGACTCTTTAAAGTAGAGACACTACATACTGATATACACCTGAACATCAGCAGGAGAGGACTCTTTAAAGTAGAGACACTACACACTGATATACACCTGAACATCAGCAGGAGAGGACTCTTTAAAGTAGAGACACTACATACTGATATACACCTGAACATCAGCAGGAGAGGACTCTTTAAAGTAGAGACACTACATACTGATATACACCTGAACATCAGCAGGAGAGGACTCTTTAAAGTAGAGACACTACATACTGATATACACCTGAACATCAGCAGGAGAGGACTCTTTAAAGTAGAGACACTACATACTGATATACACCTGAACATCAGCAGGAGAGGACTCTTTAAAGTAGAGACACTACATACTGATATACACCTGAACATCAGCAGGAGAGGACTCTTTAAAGTAGAGACACTACATACTGATATACACCTGAACATCAGCAGGAGAGGACTCTTTAAAGTAGAGACACTACATACTGATATACACCTGAACATCAGCAGGAGAGGACTCTTTAAAGTAGAGACACTACATACTGATATACACCTGAACATCAGCAGGAGAGGACTCTTTAAAGTAGAGACACTACATACTGATATACACCTGAACATCAGCAGGAGAGGACTCTTTAAAGTAGAGACACTACATACTGATATACACCTGAACATCAGCAGGAGAGGACTCTTTAAAGTAGAGACACTACATACTGATATACACCTGAACATCAGCAGGAGAGGACTCTTTAAAGTAGAGACACTACATACTGATATACACCTGAACATCAGCAGGAGAGGACTCTTTAAAGTAGAGACACTACATACTGATATACACCTGAACATCAGCAGGAGAGGACTCTTTAAAGTAGAGACACTACATACTGATATACACCTGAACATCAGCAGGAGAGGACTCTTTAAAGTAGAGACACTACATACTGATATACACCTGAACATCAGCAGGAGAGGACTCTTTAAAGTAGAGACACTACATACTGATAGGGCTGCTTGATTATGGCAAAAATCATAGTCTCGATAATTTGGGTCAATAATTGATATCATGTTTATTAAAAACGATTATCCATTTACTTTGAAAACATCAATTATTGGAGAAAAAAAATGTGAACAGTATGTTTTGAACACACACACACACACACACACACAAAACACACACACACACACACACACACACACACACACACACACACACACACACACACACACACACACACACACACACAACACACACACCACACACACACACAAACAACACACACACACACACACACACACACACACACACACACAACACACACACACACACACCACACACACACACACACACACCACACACACACACACACACACACACACACACACACACGGGAAGTCTAACCCTTACCGTGAACTTTAAGTAAAATTCAACTGAAAAACAATAAAAAAAAAAGTAATACAAATAAAATTAAAAAAAATAATAATAATCGTAATTGCGATTAAAATGCGATTAATTGAGCAGCCCTACATACTGATATACAGAAAATGGCCCCTTTAACATCTTCTGGATGTTTTTGAGGCCTTGACTTCCTATTTATTCTCCAGATAAGATGAACTATGTGCCACGCATATCAAAAACAACTGCCAAAATAGAAAAACACACAAAGCAAGGATATGAATACGGAAGTTTCCACCTTTAATCTAAGGAAACATAACCACATTTACTCAATTAATCTCCGTTGTAGGAAAGCTCTACCTTAAACAAAATACAGGCCTTTTGTCACACAGACAGAATTCTTATCAGCCCGATTTCCTCTAAAATCAAATATTAGATTACTTGACTCCAGAGCAAATGAAGCCTGTTAAAACACAGAGACAACCAGATGTCTGTTCGATGCATTATCCAGCTCCATAAATCACAAACACTGTCCTGATAATCTTAGTGAGCGGACATTTGGATTCCTGCTCTGCTTTAGTACAACCCTGGATTTCCTGCGGCACAAACCCACGATAGAGAAGGACACGATTTATCCAAACAGACTGAGGTGAGAGGACTTTGACTCTCACATGGTACAAATCCAAACAAGCTGCACTCAGGGGAAGTCTAACCCTTATAAAGCATGCTAAATATGAACAGAATAACACTTAATTTCTAAAAAGGCAATCCTCGGGCTTGTTTCCCCAAAGCTGCATTTGCAACGTGAGATCATTTCCTCTTATTTGAGATATTTTAACGCTGCTTATTTGGCGAAGAGGTGAAACCACTTACAGTGAAAAGTTAAAATCGTTCCACTGTTGCTTTCAAATAAAGACGTTTCATCTGTAAAAGTTAGAAGGCAATGTGAAGAGAGCACAGACCTACTCCAAGGTTGTTTCCTTAAATGTAAAATACTGATATACCTAAATATCATGAAAAGTGTATGGGCTCAGAACAGTCTCATAATACACACATGCACACAGAAGGATCCACACTTGCTCACACAAATGTGTTCCGTTTCATATTCATGTAAATAAAATCCAAATACAGAAAAAAGTTTTACATATGTATTTTGATCCTCACATATTTGTTTTCCGTTTAAAACTGCTGCACCTGCAAACACAACCCGCTCTCTGTGCATGGATCGCTGTGCATTCGTGTGTGGGTTTTTTGAGACTCCCTGACGGTGACCCGATTCGTACTTGTAATTTTTTCTATCTATAGCCAATCAGATGTCTCCTCAATTCTAAGCCAATCACATGAGCGCGCCCCCACGAGGGTAGATTTCTTGCGTTCATGACGTAGCGCTTCATGTACGCATTGTGCGCTGTCCGGAGCTGACAGGTCCATGGAGCCTGTCTGCAGGCGCTAATCTCAGGACACCTCCACTCTCAGTACATTGCCACTTTCCGAGCAGGAAATGCACGCAAATACAAGCCTTTATATTATTAAGGTACAGTGCCACTTTCCGAACCATTAATGAATGCTTGTGTCACAAAAACGGCAGGCAAAACCGTTTTAAATGTGTGTTTCCTGTATCGAATACAGCTGCTTTATTTATGTCTGTATGAAGTTGTTGTGAGTGTGGAGGGAGCAGCTACAGTTAGCTACGAAGCCAGTGCTAGACAGTGAACTGTCAACGGGGGGGAGCCCCGCCGGTCATTATCGGCCGATATTCACTCTTAATAGTTTGATCGGTGCTCTCTATAAAGGCCGATCAGGAGAGCTGGATCTGATCGATATGGACATAAACGCGAGTGAAGTTTTAGCGAGCTGCATGAGAAACTGACGGGCTGTCAGGAGAGAGGGAGGGAGAGAGGAAAGAGATGATCCTTACTCCCGTGTTATTAGCCATATCCGGTCATAGTCCGGTAATTACCTGCTAACGGAAACTCTGCTACACAATTCTTTTATTATTATTATTATTATTGAAACATGACGGTAAGTTTCAAATTTGTCCGGTAAATAAATTCTGTCCGCGGAAACCCTGCTCCGGACAGCGCAAAATGCGTATATGAAGTGACATGAACGCAATAAATCATACCCTCGTGGGGGCGCGCTCATGTGATTGGCTTAGAATTGAGGAGACATCTGATTGGCTATAGATAGAAAAAATTACAAGTACGAATCGGGTGACCGTCAGGGGAGTCTCAAAAAACCCACACACGAATGCACAGCGATCCATGCACAGAGAGCGGTTGTTTGCAGGTCAGGGTTTTAACGGAAAACAAATAGAACAGAAAATACTTACAAACTAACCAACCTCCTTGGTCAGGGTATTAATAATAATAATACATGTTTTGCCAAACAAAACACTCTGAAACCATGAATACTAACGCCTTGTACAACTCCTACATTTGTCTGTAATATACGAGTGTCGATCATTTGAGAAATGTGACGCTGCCAACGTTTGTCAATAATATTTGTGCAATAAATACCTCTTATACGAGACGGTAAAACATGAAATGAGATTATTGCCTCTATTTTTAGACATTTTACTTCGTGCTGACTTGGCTTAGAGGTGAAACTAACACACTATTGCTTTCTATTTGAGGAATATAATAACCTACACTAAAAGTAGTTCAAACAAGACAAAACCCTGAAATATCGAACAGGTTCGTCCTCTCCAAAGTAGAAAAATCCAAGTCCAAACCAACAATGTGTTTCTCTTAGTTCTTCCTGACTTCTTGTCTGAGGTCCAAGTCCATTTGTTTCTTCATACTGAAGACGTCAACCTTTAAAAACAGACAATTATGCATAAAGCTTTATCCTTGCTTTCTCACATCTTATACCAAGATAAGCTGTTCTTCTGTATGTCTATGGGCCGTGAGCCTGTCAATAACATGTTTTTAATATCCTCAATTATTAGTTTTTTGTAATGCGTAGCCTTAAACTTAAAATGTGAACTAAAGGAGTGTCTTACCAATGGTTACCAGATAAAGAAAACTGAGGAGTTGGGCATTCAGGGAATCATTTATCCCAGTATTTTATGAACTAAGATGAGTGACCATGCACTTATAGACCTGTTTCTGAAGATAAGAAAGCAATAGCTGAAGGACGGGAAAATGTGACAAGACATAAAAAGGGTTGATCAACATGTGTTACTTTGGAAAAACGATTAGACATTACACAAGCTCAGTCAGTTTGTGAAAATATCTAGGGAGCTTCATGGAGTTTTTGAAAGAAACATGTTCGTTGTGATGAATAAAGTACAGACATAGGACACAGTGTTTTCTGTACTTGTACCTTATTAAGAAATACACATTACACCTAATCAAAGTAAAAGGCTGGAGGAGGGACAACTGAAATAAGATTCTAAAAGTTAATTGTGATCTTCAAGATTTCTGTATAATTGCTGTAACATCTTTAAACTCACATGTTTTAATGATAATGTCTTTATTTTCTTGCCTATGCTTTTAAGGATACACTGGTTAACTGCTGATTCTTATCAATATATTAATGTTTTGTTACAATTAGGTAAAAAAATGCCAGAAACAGCATGACACATTTCTGTTTACAATGACTATTAATGCCAGCCAGCTCATTCTTGAAGCTATGGAGTTAGCATGCTAGTTTGGAGACTATAGTAGTGGGTGTCACTTAATGTTTTATTATTTATTATTTAAGTGTTTATGTGTTGTTAATGTGATGTCTAACAGTGAAGCAAAAGGCAGGAAGGCCTGTCTGTCTCCGCTGTCTGTTAACCATCATATTGAAGCTTAGCTAACGGTGCTAACTTGAACCTTTCATGACCAAATATTTAGTTTAAAATCAACCGAACCGAGCCGGACCAAAACCCCCCATCCATGTACAATATTCCCCATCTAAGGCCCGAATATGTGGCACTGTCACCGGCCTGTAAGTGCTAATAACACCCCGGCTAGCAGATGATGTTTAAAAAAAAGCCTTATAAAGCTAACGGTAGCCATTTAGCTCCCACTGAGCTCCGTACACTATGAAGCTAACGTTAGCGGCTTAGCTCCCATTGAGCTCCGTACACTATAGCTAACGTTAGCCACTTAGCTCCCACTGAGCTACACACTATGAAGCTAACGTTAGCCACTTAGCTCCCACTGAGCTACTCACTATGAAGCTAACGTTAGCCACTTAGCTCCCACTGAGCTACATACTATGAAGCTAACGTTAGCCACTTAGCTCCCAATGAACTCCATAATTTCTACCCTAAAATCTACCTCCTGCAAGCCGAATTCGGAGCTCTGTGTGCGGGTAAAAAATGTCAGATGGTCGATCGGAGTGTCACGACTGGGTGTCATGGCGTACCTTCAAAGAGAAAGCTGCGGTTGTGGGCCATGTTTATTCCATTCCTCAGATGATAGAGTTGCTCTCATCGGAGACCCGGGGCAGCGGGTCGGCTCTATGAAGCTGCCGGGACTGGAGCTCCGATCCTCGGCTAGAAACGCACCGCAACAACGGCCAAACTACCGGAGGTCTGACAACTGAGCCTTCAAAATAAAAGCTCAAAGTGTCAAGTGTATTTCACACAAACATCCTCTATAAGATAAGAAAGATAAGATGGTCCTTCATTGATTGCTAGAGTGTCATAGCAGCAACAGGATAAGACAGAAACACAGATAGTACACATGAGAATATACACATGGGATAAGAATACAAATACAATAAGGATAAATATGTAGTTAGAAGAGTCAGAAGAAGTGCAAAGTAGCATAACATGGAAGTACTCAACTAAAGTACAAGTACCCTAAAAGTGTAGTTGAATACAGTACTTTGGTAAATGTACTTAGTTACTTTACACCCCTGTTAATTACAATTATGTACAACTAAAGCGTCACCATGCTTTTATTTTGAAGGTTATTTCCGGAAGTCCATTGTTTTGATCAGGGTGGGTTTAGTAGCTTACTGAAAGAGCCTGGAGTCTGCCAACTTTATATTTTGACAGATATTAATGCTGCTTTTAAGATGCATACATGTTAGTATATTCAATAATACATACTCAAACACGCTGGAGAGTATGTACAATATAAATAAAGTACAAAAAGCTCATTAACGATGTCATATTCTCATGGAATGTAAATATTACAAGAGATAATAGATGCTAATGTGCACTTTACTCCACTACATGTATTTAATACCTTTAGTTACTTCACAGATGTGGATGAATGATGTGAAATATAATCAAGTGTTAAATCAGACTTTAGTTCCACCTGGAGTAATCCACAAGCTACCCTGCAGTATACAAAGTCATTCAAACTAGCTGCACCTTTACCAGCTTTGAGAACACTTTCATGATCAATCATTATAAAACATATCATATATATTATTCTGAAATGGACCAATCTGCACAATGACTACTTTTACTGTCGCTACTTTCACTATATTTTGATGATAATACTTTTCTACTTTTACTTGAGGAACATTTTGAATGCAGGACTTTTACTGTAACAGAGTATTCCTACACTCTGGTACTTCTACTTTACTCAAGTACAAGATCTGAGTACTTCTACTTTTACTCAAGTACAAGATCTGAGTACTTCTACTTTTACTCATGTACAAGATCTGAGTACTTCTACTTTTACTACAAGATCTGAGTACTTCTACTTTTACTCAAGAACAAGATCTTAGTACTTCTACTTTTACTCAAGTACAAGATCTGAGTACTTCTACTTTTACTCAAGTACAAGATCTTAGTACTTCTACTTTTACTCAGTACAGATCTGAGTACTTCTACTTTTACTCAAGTACAAGATCTGAGTACTTCTACTTTTACTCAAGTACACGATCTGAGTACTTCTTCTCTGGTTATCATACTCTTCTTCTTCTGCAGTTTCATGAAGGGACGATGATGAGAGGTAGATGGCGATGTTTCCCATTAAAATAAAATAAATAGTCTCCATCAGCACCATGATGTCACTAAAACTGAATGCACTGAACATAATGGATATTTAAAAACATCTGATATCCATAAATGTTACTGAATATAAAATGGCCTCTGCAGACCGTTAACATGCACTAAAATCTATAGAACACACGACAGGAGTCTATTCTTCTTCTCACAGAAGAAGAATAGAGCCTCTTCTCTTTCAGAATCTTTTTGTGTTTTTGGATCAAATGGAAGTTACATTAGCATTTAAAACACTTTTAATCAGGAGAAGATGAGGAGGAGGAGGAGCTGGTTGTCAGCTGTTGTGTTTTTTTAAAGCGTTGGTCAGTTCAGCTGCTAACCGGACTGAGAGCACATGTCAAAAATAGAGCAGAGTCACCGAGGAAGAGGAGGAGGGAGAGGAGAAGGAAGAGGAGGAACTGGTTGTATTCACTGGGAGCTCACAGAACACACTGCTCAGAGGAGAAGACAGTGAACAGGAATTTAAAAGAGAAAATATTTCAGTACCGGAGACTTTATTTGGGACTGAAAATCTGTGCCCTCTGATTGGCTGAGAGCAGGTAAGAGAAGCTGATGTCATCACTAACAGCTGATTGTAGTCTTATTATAAATGAACACTTCATTCATGAACATATGTTAAACAAAGTGTAGTTAGTTGGGAAAAGCGTCATGTCTTGTGTGTGAATATGCAGTTAGAAGTCTGAGAGAACAATATTCATTTAAAAATAATGTGATCATTACAAAAACAATTCTGATCAATTCAATCAATAAATTACACATAAAAGTCAGCTGACCAAATGATTTGAATTTCATTTTCATAACTGCTGATGTGATTTGTCGATTCATATAATTGTATTTCATTCACCAAATGTACAATTCTATTCTACCATTAAAGCAAAATAGGACAATAATAAATACATTGAAGATTGTTTGTGTTTTAGTCACAATTAATATTGTGATTATAGATTCATTTTACTGGTGGAAAAAGTACTCAGATATTGTACTTGAGTAAAAGTAGAAGTACTCAGATCTTGTACTTGAGTAAAAGTAGAAGTACTCAGATCTTGTACTTGAGTAAAAGTAGAAGTACTCAGATCTTGTACTTGAGTAAAAGTAGAAGTACTCAGATCTTGTACTTGAGTAAAAGTAGAAGTACTCAGATCTTGTACTTGAGTAAAAGTAGAAGTACTCAGATCTTGTACTTGAGTAGAAGTACTCAGATCTTGTACTTGAGTAAAAGTAGAAGTACTCAGATCTTGTACTTGAGTAAAAGTAGAAGTACTCAGATTGTACTTGAGTAAAAGTAGAAGTACTCAGATCTTGTACTTGAGTAAAAGTAGAAGTACTCAGATTGTACTTGAGTAAAAGTAGAAGTACTCAGATCTTGTACTTGAGTAAAAGTAGAAGTACTCAGATCTTGTACTTGAGTAAAAGTAGAAGTACTCAGATCTTGTACTTGAGTAAAAGTAGAAGTACTCAGATCTTGTACTTGAGTAAAAGTAGAAGTACTCAGATCTTGTACTTGAGTAAAAGTAGAAGTACTCAGATCTTGTACTTGAGTAAAAGTAGAAGTACTCAGATCTTGTACTTGAGTAAAAGTAGAAGTACTCAGATCTTGTACTTGAGTAAAAGTAGAAGTACTCAGATCTTGTACTTGAGTAAAAGTAGAAGTACTCAGATCTTGTACTTGAGTAAAAGTAGAAGTACTCAGATCTTGTACTTGAGTAAAAGTAGAAGTACTCAGATCTTGTACTTGAGTAAAAGTAGAAGTACTCAGATCTTGTACTTGAGTAAAAGTAGAAGTACTCAGATCTTGTACTTGAGTAAAAGTAGAAGTACTCAGATCTTGTACTTGAGTAAAAGTAGAAGTACTCAGATCTTGTACTTGAGTAAAAGTAGAAGTACTCAGATCTTGTACTTGAGTAAAAGTAGAAGTACTCAGATCTTGTACTTGAGTAAAAGTAGAAGTACCAGAGTGTAGGAATACTCTGTTTACAGTAAAAGTCCTGCATTCAAAATGTTCCTCAAGTAAAAGTAGAAAAGTATTCTCATCAAAATATAGTGAAAGTAGCGACAGTAAAAGTAGTCATTGTGCAGATTGGTCCATTTCAGAATAATATATATGATATGTTTTATAATGATTGATCATGAAAGTGTTCTCAAAGCTGGTAAAGGTGCAGCTAGTTTGAATGACTTTGTATACTGCAGGGTAGCTTGTGGATTTACTCCAGGTGGAACTAAAGTCTGATTTAACACTTGATTATATTTCACATCATTCATCCACATCTGTGAAGTAACTAAAGGTATTAAATACATGTAGTGGAGTAAAGTACACCATTACCTCTGAACTGTAGTGGAGTAGAAAGAACGTCAAATTGTACTTAAGTAAAGTACTTGAGTAAATCTACTTAGTTACTTTACAACACTCGGTTTATTCATATAGAAAACCTAAAATCCAGAGTTTAATCCACAACATCCTCTAAAATATTGAGCTTCAATGTGGAGAAGGAAAAAACAACCAAAAAGAATTAAGCGAGGAAAAAGACACATGGTTTACACCCAGAAACAGCAAGTACACGATGACTGTTTTAGTCCATAAAACGTGTTAATTAAGTGAATATAAAGTGTAATAAGTCGAGGAGATCTGGACGATAAGCAGAGAGGGCAAGAGTACACACATCCTTTACTCAAGTAGAAGTACAGATACTCGTGTTTAAAAATACTCTGGTAGAAGTAGAAGTACTGACTAAACTTCTTGACTCAAGTAAAAGTAAAGAGGGCTTTGAAATGTACTTCAGTAAAAAGTACCCATAACTAGCAGCTGTTTTAAAGAGTACCTGACCTCCCTTTATATTAATAGAACAATAATGTCATTGTTAGCTAATGAATGTTTCCATGCTGAACAACGGCAACATGACAACGTTTTCATTGGTCCCTCTTCTTTAGAGAAGACCAGGAAATGATGGATACACGGATCGTGTTCAAATCAATAGGCACGCAATGACTCTAAATAATAATGATCACGCCACCAAACACACATTCAACCTAAAGGAACCAGCCTGTTTGGGAAATGTGAGAAGTAGAAAGTACAGGTATTTGTGTTCAACATGTAAGAAGTAGAAAGTACAGGTATTTGTGTTCAACATGTAAGAAGTAGAAAGTACAGGTATTTGTGTTCAACATGTGAGAAGTAGAAAGTACAGGTATTTGTGTTCAACATGTGAGAAGTAGAAAGTACAGGTATTTGTGTTCAACATGTAAGAAGTAGAAAGTACAGGTATTTGTGTTCAAAATGTAAGAAGTAGAAAGTACAGGTATTTGTGTTCAACATGTAAGAAGTAGAAAGTAGAGGTATTTGTGTTCAACATGTAAGAAGTAGAAAGTACAGGTATTTGGGTTCAACATGTAAGAAGTAGAAAGTACAGGTATTTGTGTTCAACATGTAAGAAGTAGAAAGTACAGGTATTTGTGTTCAACATGTAAGAAGTAGAAAGTACAGGTATTTGTGTTCAAATGTAAGAAGTAGAAAGTACAGGTATTTGGGTTAAAAATGTGAGAAGTAGAAAGTACAGGTATTTGGTTCAACATGTGAGAAGTAGAAAGTACAGGTATTTGTGTTCAACATGTAAGAAGTAGAAAGTACAGGTATTTGGGTTCAACATGTAAGAAGTCAAAGTAAAAGTTGTCTGAAAAATAAGTCGTGGAGTAAAGTACTGATACCAGAAAAAATGTACTTAAGTACAGTAACGAAGTATTTGTACTCCAATACTTCCCACCTCTGACGATAAGGGGCAACATGCTGTCCGTCAGGAACAAGGTGTTTATGTTGAGTCTAAAAGTGACTCATGAGTCTCTGCCTTCACGAGTCAGAGAGTTATGACTCCCTTCATCCTCAGCGAAGTGAACGCTTGTTTCAGGAAGCATTAGAGGACATTAACTTCATAGATCTTTAACCAGAAAGCTCTGCGGGGAACTTGCTGTGATCTGTAGCTGCAGAAAACACAGAGAGCATGAAGTAATGGAGACAGAATAGCATTTCAAAACATTACGAAGCACTGCGGGGAAATCCATCTGATCTAAGAGAGTTGGTTGGGTTTAAAGTACTTGGTAAGGATTAGAGAGACTTCAGGGTTTTGGTTTTAAAAGTGATTTGTTACGGGAAGAGGTTCCTTTCTCATTATGGTTACACATCATTAGCTAATTTAAGGCTTTGTTTGACCAATAAAGTGTCATTCTTACAAAATTGTTGTGTTTTTAGTTGAAAAAACGTGTTTTTCGTGCGAAAATTGTGTTATTTTTGTTGAGAAAGAAGTAAACAGATGGCTGCTGCTTTGTTCTTCATGCTCCCCTGAGGATGAATTATGATGAAGCTCCATTATAAAGCCTTGTTTTTGACATCTGGTCGCTTGAATACATCTTTCTACACTTTTTGAATGTCTTCTGGGAGGTGTAGTTAAGTAGTTTATTTAAACATGTAGTGACGGTACAAACAAAGAGAGCGACTGTAATGTCCTCTTCTAGTTAAATATGGAAAATCTGACCATTTGATCCACGTTAAATCCAAACAGAGGAGTTGTGTTATTTTACCCAGCATGCTTTGCTCTGCCCAAATATCCAGGGACCCTCCTTTCCATTAATAACCCTCCAATGTTTTTATTACAAGTTATTTTCAATCCTAGTTTCTGGGAGGCAGATATGGGATTGTTTTTTAACCGAAAACACACAAAGCTCAGCACAAATCTGTCATTTTATCCAATGTAACTTCTGAAAAGCGGCGTTATGGGATGCTCACTTTTGGTGAATTTAGAGGAAATTACTTCACTAGTTTTTTCCTCAGAATTTCCCTTTTTCCTCAGAATTTCACTTTTTCCTCAGAATTTCACTTTTTCCTCAGAATTTCACTTTTTTCTCAGAATTTCACTTTTTTCTCAGAATTTCACTTTTTTCTCAGAATTTCACTTTTTTCTCAGATTTTTTTCTCAGATTTTGACTTTTTTTCAGATTTCATTTTATTTTCTCAGAATTTCACTTTTTTCTTAGAATTATTTTTTTTGTCAGAATTTCACTTTTTTACTCGATATTTTACTTTATTGTCAGAATTAAAACATTTTACTCTAAATTTAGCTTATTACTCAGAATTAGATTTTTTTAAGTATTTGACTTTTTCTCAGAATTAGTCTTTTTTCTATTTCAATGTAAATACTGCTATATTTTTTATTTTGTATTTAATGTTATTATAGTTTTCTTAAAATAGTTTTCTATCTGTGTTTTTCATTTTTGTTTCACTTTTATGTACGCACCACGATACCAAGTCAAATTCCTCGTACGTGTCAACCTACCTGGTGATAAACCTGATTCTGATTCTGATTGTGAAAAGTTTATTTTGTGTTTAAGCCGTTTATTTTGTCTAATTTATGAATTTAGCAGATCGGCTGCCGGCCAACAAACCTCTGATTGGGTTTTATTTATGATCCAGATCAGGGGATTTTCCATCAGTTGTTACGAATCCTTTAGGGACGTTTAAAAGAACCAAATGATATGATCTTTACTCCGGACATTATGTGAACAGAAATGTTGTGTTTGGGCGTATCCAATGGTTCAACAGAAAATCTACTTTTTTAATACGATCCCCAGAGAAATGTTTAATTCCCCTTAGTGACTTTTTGTCTTCGGGACAAATTCGTAATTTTTACTCCACCCAATGTTTGAAAGGTGTCACTGAAGCTTTTTAAGGGTCTTTATTAAGATTAAAATGTTCCTACTTCTCTCTTTATTACCTCAGATTGTATAGAAGTCTATGAGGAAATGTTCCTACTTCTCTCTTTATTACCTCAGATTGTATAGAAGTCTATGAGGAAATGTTCCTACTTCTCTCTCTCTGTATTACCTCAGATTGTAGAGAAGTCTATGAGGAAATGTTCCTACTTCTCTCTCTCTGTATTACCTCAGATTGTATAGAAGTCTATGAGGAAATGTTCCTACTTCTCTCTCTCTGTATTACCTCAGATTGTAGAGAAGTCTATGAGGAAATGTTCCTACTTCTCTCTCTCTGTATTACCTCAGATTGTATAGAAGTCTATGAGGAAATGTTCCTACTTCTCTCTCTCTTTATTACCTCAGATTGTAGAGAAGTCTATGAGGAAATGTTCCTACTTCTCTCTCTCTATTACCTCAGATTGTAGAGAAGTCTATGAGGAAATGTTCCTACTTCTCTCTCTCTCTCTGTATTACCTCAGATTGTAGAGAAGTCTATGAGGAAATGTTCCTACTTCTCTCTCTCTGTATTACCTCAGATTGTAGAGAAGTCTATGAGGAAATGTTCCTACTTCTCTCTCTCTCTGTATTACCTCAGATTGTAGAGAAGTCTATGAGGAAATGTTCCTACTTCTCTCTCTCTCTGTATTACCTCAGATTGTAGAGAAGTCTATGAGGAAATGTTCCTACTTCTCTCTCTCTGTATTACCTCAGATTGTAGAGAAGTCTATGAGGAAATGTTCCTACTTCTCTCTCTCTGTATTACCTCAGATTGTAGAGAAGTCTATGAGGAAATGTTCCTACTTCTCTCTCTCTGTATTACCTCAGATTGTAGAGAAGTCTATGAGGAAATGTTCCTACTTCTCTCTCTCTGTATTACCTCAGATTGTAGAGAAGTCTATGAGGAAATGTTCCTACTTCTCTCTCTCTGTATTACCTCAGATTGTATAGAAGTCTATGAGGAAATGTTCCTGCTTCTCTCTCTCTTTATTACCTCAGATTGTAGAGAAGTCTATGAGGAAATGTTCCTACTTCTCTCTCTCTATTACCTCAGATTGTAGAGAAGTCTATGAGGAAATGTTCCTACTTCTCTCTCTCTCTGTATTACCTCAGATTGTAGAGAAGTCTATGAGGAAATGTTCCTACTTCTCTCTCTCTCTGTATTACCTCAGATTGTAGAGAAGTCTATGAGGAAATGTTCCTACTTCTCTCTCTCTCTGTATTACCTCAGATTGTAGAGAAGTCTATGAGGAAATGTTCCTACTTCTCTCTCTCTCTGTATTACCTCAGATTGTAGAGTCTATGAGGAAATGTTCCTACTTCTCTCTCTCTGTATTACCTCAGATTGTAGAGAAGTCTATGAGGAAATGTTCCTACTTCTCTCTCTCTGTATTACCTCAGATTGTAGAGAAGTCTATGAGGAAATGTTCCTACTTCTCTCTCTCTTTATTACCTCAGATTGTAGAGAAGTCTATGAGGAAATGTTCCTACTTCTCTCTCTCTTTATTACCTCAGATTGTAGAGAAGTCTATGGGGAAATGTTCCTACTTCTCTCTCTCTTTATTACCTCAGATTGTATAGAAGTCTATGAGGAAATGTTCCTACTTCTCTCTCTCTCTGTATTACCTCAGATTGTAGAGAAGTCTATGAGGAAATGTTCCTACTTCTCTCTTTATTACCTCAGATTGTAGAGAAGTCTATGAGGAAATGTTCCTACTTCTCTCTCTCTGTATTACCTCAGATTGTAGAGAAGTCTATGAGGAAATGTTCCTACTTCTCTCTCTTTATTACCTCAGATTGTAGAGAAGTCTATGAGGAAATGTTCCTACTTCTCTCTCTCTGTATTACCTCAGATTGTAGAGAAGTCTATGAGGAAATGTTCCTACTTCTCTCTCTCTGTATTACCTCAGATTGTAGAGAAGTCTATGAGGAAATGTTCCTACTTCTCTCTCTCTGTATTACCTCAGATTGTAGAGAAGTCTATGAGGAAATGTTCCTACTTCTCTCTCTCTCTTATTACCTCAGATTGTAGAGAAGTCTATGAGGAAATGTTCCTACTTCTCTCTCTCTGTATTACCTCAGATTGTAGAGAAGTCTATGAGGAAATGTTCCTACTTCTCTCTCTCTCTGTATTACCTCAGATTGTAGAGAAGTCTATGAGGAAATGTTCCTACTTCTCTCTCTCTTTATTACCTCAGTTTGTAGAGAAGTCTATGAGGAAATGTTCCTACTTCTCTCTCTCTATTACCTCAGATTGTAGAGAAGTCTATGGGAAATGTTCCTACTTCTCTCTCTCTGTATTACCTCAGATTGTAGAGAAGTCTATGAGGAAATGTTCCTACTTCTCTCTCTCTGTATTACCTCAGATTGTAGAGAAGTCTATGAGGAAATGTTCCTACTTCTCTCTCTGTATTACCTCAGATTGTAGAGAAGTCTATGAGGAAATGTTCCTACTTCTCTCTCTGTATTACCTCAGATTGTATAGAAGTCTATGAGGAAATGTTCCTACTTCTCTCTCTGTATTACCTCAGATTGTATAGAAGTCTATGAGGAAATGTTCCTACTTCTCTCTCTCTGTATTACCTCAGATTGTAGAGAAGTCTATGAGGAAATGTTCCTACTTCTCTCTCTCTGTATTACCTCAGATTGTAGAGAAGTCTATGAGGAAATGTTCCTACTTCTCTCTCTCTGTATTACCTCAGATTGTAGAGAAGTCTATGAGGAAATGTTCCTACTTCTCTCTCTCTGTATTACCTCAGATTGTAGAGAAGTCTATGAGGAAATGTTCCTACTTCTCTCTCTCTCTTTATTACCTCAGATTGTAGAGAAGTCTATGAGGAAATGTTCCTACTTCTCTCTCTCTGTATTACCTCAGATTGTAGAGAAGTCTATGAGGAAATGTTCCTACTTCTCTCTCTCTCTGTATTACCTCAGATTGTAGAGAAGTCTATGAGGAAATGTTCCTACTTCTCTCTCTCTTTATTACCTCAGTTTGTAGAGAAGTCTATGAGGAAATGTTCCTACTTCTCTCTCTCTATTACCTCAGATTGTAGAGAAGTCTATGGGGAAATGTTCCTACTTCTCTCTCTCTGTATTACCTCAGATTGTAGAGAAGTCTATGAGGAAATGTTCCTACTTCTCTCTCTCTATTACCTCAGATTGTAGAGAAGTCTATGAGGAAATGTTCCTACTTCTCTCTCTGTATTACCTCAGATTGTAGAGAAGTCTATGAGGAAATGTTCCTACTTCTCTCTCTGTATTACCTCAGATTGTATAGAAGTCTATGAGGAAATGTTCCTACTTCTCTCTCTGTATTATCTCAGATTGTATAGAAGTCTATGAGGAAATGTTCCTTCTTCTCTCTTGATTTATAACCTCAGAGAACATTTTCCTGATGAGTTGATGGTCTAATCTCTAGCTTCCAATCTTCTTCAACACATCATGATGTTTAATTTGTAAATGATGGTTACCCAAAATGCCGTAGTCCACAAACCAATGGGTGACATCATAGTGACTAAAACCACTTCTTATATCCAGTGTATTTTCTAACAAAGAGGGCGTAACCTGCTGTTTACTCAATTACTTTTAGATGGGCAGTTGTATAATGACTAGCTGTCTAGCATTCTTCTTTCTTTTTTTAGCGTTTCTACGGCAGTTTAGCAGCATCTTAAAGTAGAAGTGACTGCAGGAAAACCAAAACTACATGACATTATCCATCATCTAGCTCAAGCTTTTATCCAAAGTGACTTATAAGAGCAATCTACAATGGAGATACAAACTCAGAACAGCTTGATTCTTGCAAGTGCATTAGCTTAGCAAACCAAGTGCTGATGGAATTCAAATGCTTATGAAACAGATACAAGTATGTTCAGACCTGCAGTAGTCCTTTGGGGTTGACCCTCAATAATGATATATATGAACAATTATAGAAGTGTGATAAACAAATTAAACAAAAACTACATTATGTGGGTCTAAGTTAGCTTCAGTTCTCCTCGTCATAGATTCTCCAACTTTCTAAAGGCATTTTTCAGTAACGTATTCGCTCATTTGTTGTTTCCAAATGTCCCGCAGGTGTTCACTGAGATTCAAGAAACACTAACATTGGCAAATTATTAAAAAAGACCAATGGAGATACAAACTCAGAACAGCTTGATTCTTGCAAGTGCATTAGCTTAGCAAACCAAGTGCTGATGGGATTCAAATGCTTATAAAACAGATACAAGTATGTTCAGACCTGCAGTAGTCCTTTGGGGTTGACCCTCAATAATGATATATATGAACAATTATAGAAGTGTGATAAACAAATTAAACAAAAACTACATTATGTGGTGTCTAAGTTAGTTTCCAGAACAGCTTCAGTTCTTGAGGTTCTCAACGTTTCTAAAGGCATTTTTTCAAAAACATATTCGCTCATTTGTTGTTTCTAAATGTCCCGCAGGTGTTCACTGAGATTTGAGAAACACTAACAATGGCATCTTATTAGAAAGTGGCAGATTATGACTTCAACTGCTACAGTTTTTGAAGGCCGGTGGTGAAGGCCGGATGATAAGACTGGAGTCATGACATCATTCTGTTAGTTCAGTTATCTCTGAGGGAGGTTTTTGGTTTCACAGCTGAGTCTGTTCCCATGACAGAATAACACAGATATCCTCTCCATAGTTTCTATGTTGACACTTGATTTGAGCTTAAATTCAGCAGATTCCTTTGTTTCCTGTTCTACATTGTTAACTGTTTGCTCAGTTTTTAATCAAAGTCAAAGTCAACTTTAATGTCAATCTTACTCAGTTTGTGTTTACAGACAGAGAGATCGAAATGACGTTTCAAACAATCCCGAATGTAAAATTATACAGTATACAGACATGTATAACATATCTTAATGTGCTTGGATTGGAGTGATTTCATGCTTTAATTGTCAATTGATTTCTGTCTGTATTGGTTTCTCTGATGGGAATCTTCTGAGCCACTTATGGGATGTCCCGGTCTCATTCTGAGTCATTTTACAAACCAGTGAAATGCTCCAGAGTTTGTGGGCAGACCTCAAACCGCTGGAGATTCTCATCGCTCGATGGCTCGTAAAAACTTAAAGATGACGTAAGAAAGCAGCGGTCTGTTGCTCTCATGATATCCTGACTTTACTTTAAACATGTAATCCGTTAACATAACAAGAGACATGTCAACAAATATAATCAGTAACATAATCTGAGTCTCAAAACATAAAAGTAACCTGATATTGATTATCTCAATATCAAATGCAATGCGATAAAACTAAATAAATAACAGTAAGTTGTTTTTTGTGTGAAGTGGAACCTTAGAAAAGGAGATTTATTTTATATAAAAATGTAGGAATAGTAATAGTTTACAAATGCTTTTTTTTAGCTGTATCCGTTCATTAAAGATAGCTGTATTTTATTTATTAAATCAGGTGTAAAGAAAAAAGTAAGTAAATATAAACCATAACGGAAATTCACCTACCTTTTAATATATCCATCGTTATTTCTAAATGTATTGTAACACTGTAATCTACGGAAGAGGATTAGGGACACATTTAGTATTCTGACTTTAATCTAAGAAAACCGATTTTTATTCTCATAATTCTGAGTTTCTTCTCAAAATGTAGATTTTTTTTCTCAGAATTCAGACTTAAAGGGGACCTATCATGCAAAATGCACTTTTTGATGTATTCTCTACTTAAAGATGTGTCCCCGGTGTGTCAGGAGACTCACAAAGTGTCAGGAAATAAAACGTCATATCGGATGGCACCCACGTGGTGGACCCACGGCCCAATCAGAAACGTTGCTATCAGAAACAATGCCCGACTGTTTTGGACGTAATATGGTCGGTGTTTACATTAGCATGGCTAACACTCAGAGCTAACCTGTACTGTGTGTGTGTTAGTACATGTACTAACATGTGTGTGAAGAAGCAGGAAATAAAAAGGAACTCACCTTGTGGTATAACCAAGAGAGAAAGCCTTTGAGCTCCATACTGTTTCAGAGACAATCCTTGATAATCCATGATATGGCGTTTCATCACCGCAGCATTTAGTTTAGACAGTAGCTGCCGGGTCCCGCATGAGCTCAGACCCCTTCTTTTTATTTTTTAAAGCTTTATACCCAAATCAGCACTTTTGAAACAGGAAGTGAAATAGAGGGATATGAGGCATGGCTAGAATGGGTGATCTGTTTGGTATTTTGAGCAAAACACTTCATAGACATGTTTTTTATATATTTTTATATCTAAGACCTATGCTATTGCCTAAAAGTAGCATGATAGGTGACCTTTAAATCTCAGAATTCTGACTTTTTTCTTTAAAAACAAAGTAAAATATATTTATATATATAAGTTGATTGTGAAAGAGGAACCATCTGACAAATAAACACTAAGAATTCAATTACACCTAACTCAATTTAAAAGTACGATATTATTTACATTAGGTTTGCAATGTGACCCTTTTTTGGATACTGATTACGTAATCTCTCGCCCTTCTCTCTCCACTCTCTCTCTCTCTCCCTCTCTCCCTCTCTCTCTCTCTCTCCCTTGGCTTTATGAGGGAAATGACCTCATGCCGTCTGTATTTCAGAGGCATGTGAGACTTTGGGAATGATGTCAGCTGCTCAGCGCTGATTACAGATCTGCACAAACCAGACTTTTCTCAAACCACCATGAGGGACTGCTCGGGAATATATTGTGATAAAAACCACATAAACAACACCTTTTTATAATGGGAGCAACTAAGAGGTTGTGGTTTTGAAAATATACAAAATACAAACAAATAAAGGCACTAGTTGTAGTAAAACACTGTTAGTTTACTCCCAACGCATCACTCTTTCACTAACCACATTTTAAATCATGCTTTTATTTTTGAAAGAAGGCTCCCCTTTTGTTTCTGTCAGGTGTTACTTCCTGTCTTTGTGATTTTTAAGCCCGCCCTGATTGATCCCTGATTGATCCCTGATTGATCCCTGATTGATCCCTGATTGATCCCACCTGTTTCCAATCACCCTGTGAGTGTATTTATACCTGAGTTTCTCCAGTTGTTCCTGTCAGGTTGTTGATATTTGGAGTGTTCATCTCCCCAATAACCCTTTAAGATCTACTTCCTGTCTTCCTTCTGCCATGCTGGTTTGTGCTTGTTTCTGTCTCATCATTTTGACTTTAAAATCATAATTCAGACTTTTTTTCTCCAAAGTCTGATTTTAATCTCATAATTCTGACTTTTTTCTTTCTGGTTAGTTGTTGTTTTTGTCTCATAATTTTGAGTTTAATTTATAATTTTCACTTTTTTCTCAAAAATCTGAATTTAATCTCATAATTCAGATTTTTCTCATAATTTTGACTTTAATCTCATAATTCTGATTTTTCTCATAATCTTGACTTTAATCTCATAATTCTCACTTTTCTCATAATTCCGACTTTAATCTCATAATTCAGACTTTTCTCATAATTTTGACTTTAATCTCATAATTCTGATTTTTCTCATAATTCAGACTTTAATCTCATAATTCTGATTTTTCTCATAATTCAGATTTTAATCTCATAATTCAGACTTTAATCTCATAATTCTGATTTTTCTCATAATTCAGATTTTAATCTCATAATTCAGACTTTAATCTCATAATTCAGACTTTAATCTCATAATTCTGATTTTTCTCAGAATTCCGACTTTAATCTCATAATTCTGATTTTTCTCATAATTCTGACGTTTCTCATAATTCAGACTTTAATCTCATAATTCTACCTGTGTTTCTACCTCGCTTTATGGAAGTTGAAGCTTGCTTTAGTTACCTCTTAGTGTTTATATACATTTGTATAACTAGGCTTCATTAACTGTAGGGAAAGTCACTTCATCTTCATATTGGAAACGAACACGGCAACAAACCAGTATTTCCAACCCCCCTCACATTTAAAGGTGCTCCCTCTTTCATTTAAATATAGCAGCAGTTTTACTGACGTGGTCGCCTCGTCACGTGCCGTTTAGCAGCGATTATGATCTATTCTGGATGTGTTATGACGTGCTAAAGATGATTGTAATGTGAGACTGCGGTGACATTTAAGCCTGAACTAAGTGTCACTATTTCCATCCCGGGCGCTCCATCACCTGATAGCAGAGAAGGTAGAAGTCCACACATCCTTTACTCAAGTAGACGTACAGATAATCGTGTTTGAAAATACTCTGGTAGAAGTAGAAGTACTGACTAAACTTCTAAGTAAAAGTAAAGAAGTATGGGCTTTGAAATGTACTTCAGTAAAAAGTACCCATAACTAGCAGCTGTTTTAAAGAGTACCTGACCTCCCTTTATATTAATAGAACAATAATGTCATTGTTAGCTAATGAATGTTTCCATGCTGAACAACGGCAACATGACAACGTTTTCATTGGTCCCTCTTCTTTAGAGAAGACCAGAGGCCTGTACTATGAAGCTGGTTCAACCTAACCTGGATATGTTTGAGTTAGCCGGTTGGCCCAATCCAAAACATACGCGCTCTGGCTAAACTGTACTACGACGCTGGTTATCAAGTGGATCGCTCAAGCCAGCCGTGTCCTATCTAGTTAGGTGCGCGTTCACATGAAAGGGGTGGTATTTGGAGCATTCGACCAATCTCAAACACGGACAACCGTACTGACAGCGCAGCGTCATACTTCCTGAATGAAAAGTGAACTTTAATATTAGTCAAATATGAAGAAGTTAAACTTTAAACATCCATGACTTAAACACTTTATCCAGGATCAAAGCCACATAGCTGCACCTGCAAGGTGAATACAGCTGGTAACAGAGAAAGCGTTTGAATACGTACATTAACAGGTTTATGATATCACTGCCCCGTCCAAGACACGATCTGACTTTATTACATTTGACTCGAGTGTTTCATCAACTTAATGTGTTGCTTAAAATAGTACTTCTGCATACAGTATGTGACACTGTGAGTGTTGCACGGCCAGATACGGCTCAGCTGACTCAGATAAGGAAATATATGATACATTATGATGTGATATGATATGAATGATAATGGGACACATCGACGTCTGCACTCACAGTGCTGCGGACTGTACTTAATGTTACTCTGATCCGGTTACTTATGTTGTGGCAGATATTTAAGTAAGCTTTCTTAACGCTAATGTTATAATAGTCAGATTGCTCTGAAGATGGGAGGGGATATTCTATTAATGTTCACGTTCACACAGTCAGGTGATTTTTGCCGGCCGTCTTTCCTGCAACGGCAGTTTTTCTGTATTTCCTCTATCCTGTAATATGACTTGATAGCTTTAAACTCCGCACACGGAGCTCTGATTGGTCAGCAGGCGGTGCTTTCACTGAGTTGATCTCTTAGCCTGCAACCTAACCTGCTCCGGAGCAGGCTAGCCGCTCAGCATAAGTTACCATGGAGATCTAGCCCGCTAAAAAGAGAACCAGCGTCGTAGGACCGGAAAGCCCGAGATTTCCCTGAAGTTAGCCGGCTAAGCGAAAATCCAGCTTCGTAGTACAGGCCTCAGGAAATGATGGATACACGGATCGTGTTCAAATCAATAGGCACACAATGACTCTAAATAATAATGATCACGCCACTAAACACACATTCAAACTAAAGGAACCAGCCTGTTTGGGAAATGTAAGAAGTAGAAAGTACAGGTATTTGTGTTCAACATGTAAGAAGTAGAAAGTACAGGTATTTGGGTTCAACATGTAAGAAGTAGAAAGTACAGGTATTTGTGTTCAACATGTAAGAAGTAGAAAGTACAGGTATTTGTGTTCAACATGTAAGAAGTAGAAAGTACAGGTATTTGTGTTCAACATGTAAGAAGTAGAAAGTACAGGTATTTGGTTCAACATGTGAGAAGTAGAAAGTACAGGTATTTGTGTTCAACATGTAAGAAGTAGAAAGTACAGGTGTTTGAGTTCAAAATGTAAGAAGTCAAAGTAAAAAGTCATCAGAAGAATAAGTAGTGGAGTAAAGTACTGATACCAGAAAAATGTACTTAAGTCCAGTAACAAAGTATTTGTACTCCACTACTTCCCACCTCTGACGATGAGATCAGTCGAGCTCTGTACAGAATATATTTCAGACGTCAATGTTGAGTGCTTTTCAACACAAACGTATTGAAAACTCTACTGTTTCCTGCAACTTGATGCAGATTGGGCTTTTTATTTTTATTTATTCTACTATTTCAACAGTTTATACATCCGAAAAACAAACAAATCTAGTAGAAGCAGGGGTCGGAAAGCACCGTGTATCCAGAGGAAGCTCCTGTTAGTCATCCAGTTGCAAGATAATTCCGTAATCTAATACGTACACAGATAAACACAATTCTATATATAAATACACATACATATTTACACATATACATACATACACCCATTTCCAGGGTGAAAATAAAATAATAGATATATATAATATAATTTTTTTTTTATACAAAAATAAATTCCTACAAGCCCACGCTCAGATAACAACACAGTTTCATTTCTCATCCTATTTTTATATAAACTATGATAATTCAGATAATTATGATAATAGTCATTACAATTATTATAGTATTTATAATTATAATTATTATCATTATTGTTATTATCATTATCATATATCCATATCATCTTTTTTTTAACTATTTTTAAGTTAATCCAAAAATACAATGACCGGGGAAAAAATAAATAATCCAAAAATCCAAAAAAGACAAAACCATTTTTTGGTTAGTTGGATTATTCTGCTAATAATTTAGTTGATGCATTGTTCAGGTAAATATGTGTATGTATGTATGGAAAAGCAAAGTGGACCACAATTGGTTAATTAACATATTACATCTTCATTTATTTTAAATATTATAGTTTATCTCAGTTTTCTATGTTGTGCATCTTTTTAGCGTATTATTGCAGAATAAAGAGTCTTCATTATAACTCAAGTTCAATCAGGAGAGACGTTGATGTATGGAATACATATTTATTACCGGGACACATAAAGGAATGAATAATGATTGCCACAATTATAACAGGAGAATAAAATGGTGTTTGGCGATCAGGCCCCAGTTTGCAGGGTAATCATTCAGGAGGGGGAAGAACCGCTCCGATGAAACCCCCGGGTCTAGACACTGGTGGTGGTGATAAGTAGGTGGGACCGGACTGCAGGGAGAAGGTTTAGCTTGGTCCTGAAGGAGACAGGAGGCGAAAGGGGTGGAGGAGGGTTGCGTCTTTGTCACCTGAAATGACAGCTGACAGAGGGAAGAGCAGATATAAAGGGATTAGCGGGAGCTATGATAGGCTTGTGAGAATGGAGAGAGGAGAGATTGGTTAGCTGGGGAGTGACGCCCCCGATCACTTAATGAGTAAGGAGAGTGTAATGTGGTGACTTGTAATCTGAATGAAGAGCTTGGTCTTCCTGAGGCCTGTACTACGAAGCTGGTTCAACCTAACCTGGATATGTTTGAGTTAGCCGGTTGGCCTAAGCCAAAACATACGCGCTCTCGCTAAACTGTACTACGACGCTGGTTATCAAGTGGATCGCTCAAGCCAGCCGTGTCCTATCTAGTTAGGTGCGCGTTCACATGAAAGGGGTGGTATCTGGAGCATTCGACCAATCTCAAACACGGACAAGCGTACTGACAGCGCAGCGTCATACTTCCTGAATGAAAAGTGAACTTTAATATTAGTCAAATATGAAGAAGTTAAACTTTAAACATCCATGACTTAAACACTTTATCCAGGATCAAAGCCACATAGCTGCACCTGCAAGGTGAATACAGCTGGTAACAGAGAAAGTGTTTGAATGCGTACATTAACAGGTTTATGAAATCACTGCCCCGTCTAAGACACGATCTGACTTTAATTACATTTGACTCGAGTGTTTCGTCAATTTAATGTGTTGCTTAAAATAATACTTCTGCATCCAGTATGTGACACTGTGAGTGTTGCACGGCCAGATACGGCTCAGCTGACTCAGATAAGGAAATATATGATACATTATGATGTGATATGATATGAATGATAATGGGACACATCGACGTCTGCACTCACAGTGCCGCGGACTGTACTTAATGTTACTCTGATCCGGTTACTTATGTTGTGGCAGATATTTAAGTAAGCTTTCTTAACGCTAATGTTATAATAGTCAGATTGCTCTGAAGATGGGAGGGGATATTCTATTAATGTTCACGTTCACACAGTCAGTTGATTTTTGCCGGCCGTCTTTCCTGCAACGGCAGTTTTTTGTATTTCCTCTATCCTGTAATATGAATTGATCGCTTTAAACTCCGCACACGGAGCTCTGATTGGTCAGCAGGCGGTGCTTTCACTGAGTTGATCTCTTAGCCTGCAACCTAACCTGCTCCGGAGCAGGTTTGCCGCTCAGCATAAGTTACCATGGAAATCTAGCCCGCTAAAAAGAGAACCAGCGTCGTAGGACCGGAAAGCCCGAGTTTTCCCTGAAGTCAGCCGGCTAAGCGAAAATCCGGCTTCGTAGTACAGGCCTCTGATTGAACTGGCGCTGAGCTTCATTAGCTGTTCATTTGTTATTATTTATGCCACTATAACGTCTTTTTGGGGTCCAATTATTGTTTTAGGCTTTTACAGTAGTTGTTGGCCCCTTGATTCACGGTTTCTTTAATACAGTTGTGAGTGTGACAGTTAAGGGTCTTTTTTAAATAGTGGATTTCTTTCACTATCTTCCCATGTTTGTGTGTAAACAGGGCGATATATCAGAAACATAACATTAACCTGCACATGTGACTGGGGGGAAATCATTATAAGAGTAACAACTCTCAAATCCAAAACCAGATGATCTCTTGAATCTAAATTCCCTGTTGTCGATTCACTGATCCAGTCTTTAGGCAGGTTGCTGCTTTCTGAACCTGAACGGCTCGTGGAGCTTTCCTCTGAGTGTGTTAATAATCCTGTGTGAAACCCCGTTATTATCCAGTAGCCGTCACCTCCCAGACTTCCCTCTCCACTCACCGTTTTACACGCTCTGTCGGATGGAAATAAACCTTTGAACGGTCGCTGGCTCTTCCACACAGCTTTGGCTGGAGCAGGTTTGACTTCTGTGTGAATAAATGCTGATGAAGAGGATTTAGAAACGAGACAATGAAATACCGGATGACAAACAAGTGTGTAAGCAGTTATTGCATTAAACAGTGACCCCTGTAATCGGCGGTCTCCAGAAAGGAGTAGTAGAGTGTTGCTCAAGGACTGTGAAGGATCAGTAGACGTATCGATGCCTGTGTGTTTTTGTACAGGGTTGTACTTGCATAAAAAGTTCAGGAGTTGATGGATTACACAACACAGTCTCAAAACGTGTAATAGCTCCGTTTGTCCACAGGGCAAAACGTATTCACAAATAACCCTCTCAAGACGTGACATGGATACGATATTGGGTAAAAAAAAACATGGAGCTCAAATAATCTTCGTAATATCTATCAATCTATGGATCCTACACATCCACTGGACGTAGATTCTAAAAGTACAATATTAACTTCTCGCTAGAAATGTAATCAAAAAGCATTTTAACGCCAAACTATCCTACAATTTAGGATTTTCCACTCAAAATAAACGAGGTGTCCGCCATGTTTTTTTCTTCTCACTGGGAACGTTTGCGATCACATGACATGGACACTGCTCATTAGAAATGAATAGGAAAACATATAGTATCCATGTCACGTCTTGACAGGGTTATTTGCGAATATACTATACATGGGGAGGTGTGGTGCAGTGGATCAGGGGTCACAGGTTCAAACCCCACTGCAGTCAGCATGTCGTTGTGTCCCTGAGACACTTCACCCCAAATAGCTCCTGTGGGGATTGCCCACAGTATTGAGTGTAAGTCGCTTTGGATAAAAGAGTCTAACAAGTGACATGTAATAGCTACGTTTTTGCCCTGTGGACAAACGTAGCTATTACACGTTTTCTTTGTGAGGATTACACCAGATATGTCTTAAAAAGAAGACGATCAGTCGGTGGACATGGCGGCCAACGTACTGGTGCTTGGTCTCAATCCGGACGATTACAAAAAAAAAATCGAATACGATGCCGCACTGAGATTGAATATTTCTGTATTTGTGTCACGTTAGATTCGCCAGTCTTTAGGAGGCTCAATCCAAGCGTGAGACTATTAACTCCTGAGCTCAATGAGCGGTTAGTTCCTCCCTCAGTCACCAATGTTTATATTTGGCCCATTTTTAACATAAGTCACATATCTCCAGAACATTCTGACACTAAAATGAAAATGTACTCTTTTAGTTCCAGCCTCAAGTGGCCATTTAAGAACTGCAGTTGGTGGCACTTCTGCATTTACTTCATTTTCCAGAAACCTTTCAAATGTTACCGTGTGGTTTAAAGGGGACCTATCATTTAAAATGCCCTTTTGTACGTCTTGTATACATGAATATGTGTCCCCGGTGTTCCAGGGAACTCACCAAGTGTCAGAAAACACAACCCTCTCTTTTTTCCTCCATACCCAAATCTCTAAAAAAGGGGCTGCAACGGATCTGATAAAAACTGATCCAGATTTGAACACTGTGCTGACGTCAGGACGGTGGCGCTACGGCTATTGGGCCAACTCCACCAATCAGGAGGAGACAGCCACGGCCATTGCCGTTCGAAAGCGCTGGAGACGCTGTAGTACATATGACAGGCCAGTAGATGGTGCTGTTCTCACTGAATCAGCCCTTGCAAAAACAGAGCTAAAATGGTCAAATTGAGCAAAATGAGGCATGGCTAAAATGCATGATCTGTTTGGTATTTTGAAAAAAAAAAAAGTATAAATATGCCTTATATAGGTATGGTCCTACACCTACACTATATATTATTATAATATAGCATGATAGGTCCACTTTAACAGCAGTGAGTGTGATCTGTCGTCTGAAGAGAACCAGGGACTTTGATGCATTTTAGGAATAATAAATAAACTTTGAATACAGCTCTTAGACCCAGTTGACTCGATAGTAAACAGTGGATTAATGACAGGAGTATATTTGTTTTGGCTCTGCTTTTAAAGTTGTTCTTCATCAGTTAACGGCCTCCTGCTTTGGAGGAATTTAAACCTGCAGCACAGATGACTGACTACATCACTTTATAATGAGTTACTGTGACAGGAAGAACTCTTTAAACCTCACCAGCTGATCCTTCCCTTATAGAGTCCTTTTTCAGTCTACACGCCTAAAAGCATGAAGTTTGAAGAAATATAGTTTAGCTGGTGAATCTGGACCGATGCCAACTCTTCTTCAAACAGAGAGTGAATCCATCTTGTGTTAGATGTGCACTTTACTCCACTACATGTATGTAATACCTTTAGTTACTTTACAGATGTGGATGAATGATGTGAAATATAATCAAGTGTTAAATCAGACTTTAGTTCCACCTGGAGTAAATCCACAAGCTACCCTGCAGTATACAAAGTCATTCAAACTAGCTGCACCTTTACCAGCTTTGAGAACACTTTCATGATCAATCATTATAAAACATATCATATATATTATTCTGAAATGGACCAATCTGCACAATGACTACTTTCACGTACTTTCACTATATTTTGATGATAATACTTTTCTACTTTTACTTGAGGAACATTTTGAATGCAGGACTTTTACTGTAATAGAGTATTCCTACACTCTGGTACTTCTACTTTTACTCAAGTACAAGATCTGAGTACTTCTACTTTTACTCAAGTACAAGATCTGAGTACTTCTACTTTTACTCAAGTACAAGATCTGAGTACTTCTACTTTTACTCAAGTACAAGATCTGAGTACTTCTACTTTTACTCAAGAACAAGATCTGAGTACTTCTACTTTTACTCAAGTACAAGATCTGAGTACTTCTACTTTTACTCAAGAACAAGATCTGAGTACTTCTACTTTTACTCAAGTACAAGATCTGAGTACTTCTACTTTTACTCAATTACAAGATCTGAGTACTTCTACTTTTACTCAAGAACAAGATCTGAGTACTTCTACTTTTACTCAAGTACAAGATCTGAGTACTTCTACTTTTACTCAAATACAAGATCTGAGTACTTCTACTTTTACTAAAGTACCAAGATCTGAGTACTTCTACTTTTACTCAAGTACAAGATCTGAGTACTTCTACTTTTACTCAAGTACAAGATCTGAGTACTTCTACTTTTACTCAAGTACAAGATCTGAGTACTTCTACCACCTCTGCTAAATGTACTTGGTTACTTTCCAACACTAGACAGGAACGTGACCCGGTGGATGTATTAGTTCCTGCTCTGGTGCTTTTCTCTGATAGTTGACCGAACGTGGACCTTTGTTCAGCTAGCAACAGTCGAGCTAACGTGAAAACACACGTCTCGTTGTTGTTGACAACAAGACGTGTTGTTCAGGAGTGAGAGGCTTCAGCTGTGAGGGTAAATGGAGGCATCTGTGGGATTGCTGAAGGACCATAAAGTGATATCCCTGGAGTTTCCCCCTTGTTGGACGCACACAAGTGGGACACCCTAAAAATACCCCTTTTAAATTTCACCAAACAAACAGCTGCGTCCAGCTCACAAATAGAGGCCAAGGACAGATGGGTTATTTAAGTGAAGTGGGCTGTAGAACGGATGATTAACTGTTAGAGGAAGGGACCGTTAACTGGGCCAGAGTTGGTGTTATAACCTCCAATATGATGCTATAAAAGTGTTGTATGTAAACATGCTAACGTACGCTGTTAGCAATGCTGTAAGTCACTGCTGAGTCATGCTAATGCAGCCATGTGTTAGCATTACTGATATTAAGTAAAGAGCTGAACAATATCATATTTTCGTAGGCCAACCTGGACATTAGCGCAACTTTGAGGATTTTTCAAGCCTTAATGCAAACGCCTGAGTATTAAGCTAACGGTAGACTATAAATCCACACCATGGTCACAAGACAACATATGTACGTAAGTTAAGTGTGTTTCATGTGTATGTAAGTTAAGCGTGTTACCTAAGTTAAGTGTGTTACATATGTACATAAATTAAGCGTGTAAACGTGATGACTTTTGGTTTTACTTCGTGAAAGTCGTGTGTATTTTTTACCCATCTATCCACCTTTGTCCTTTTTAATACGTCAACAAACTTCACCCCGTCATAATAAATACGGCCACTAGAGGTCGTCGCCAGGGTTGGAATTTCACGGTGGCCGCCATGAAGGCCATGGCCGTCGTTGCCCCTCGGTCTGGCCGTTATGTCCCACAAATAATTGTACGTCCTACGGCCACCATGGCCTTTGTGCCCCTCACACTGTTAACATCTCGAAGTTGCTTTAAAAGCATCCGAGCAGTGGTCTGGTCTCTGAACTGCATTATGCTGCGTTCACAACGGACGCAAAGCGTTTCACCGCGGCTGTCAGCTGTGTTTACTCCTGTCATTCAAACAGGATGCGCTGGAGAGGGGGCGGGGCTTATATCCATGTAAATATGTGGTAGAAACCAACTACAACAAAATGAACATATTTACCGTGATTTAATTGTAATACACGTTTCAAAATGATGAAGTAACAACATACTGATACCGGTTAGTAAAAACCATGAATTAATGCTTTGACAAGTCTGCAGACAGACGGCAGGCGAAACACCTTTTAAAATGCGTGTTTCTGAATGGAGATCGGATCAATCAGGCTAAGCTAACGCAGTATATGCTCCGTCCGCACTCACAACAACGGCCTATACAGACAGAAATAAACCAGCGACTGTATTCTCATGACACAGGCAGTCTATGTTTTGTTCATGTTTAACTTTTGTCCAGTTTCTGAACAGATATGAGGAGCTGTGAGCTCTGAGTGCTAACAGCTAACGGCTGCTGTTTTGCTTTTCTGATTCAACGTCAGTGGCTGAGATCCTCACTGCTGATTGGCTATCGCGAGAACGTGTCACGCGAATTTGACGCTCGAGTTGAACAAATTGATTAAAGAGACTCTCGTACACACACCACACACACACACACACACACACACACACACACACACACAGACTTTTGCATTTCAAGTATTGCTTGTTCATGCAGTTGAATGTTGGAGCTTCACTGTGCACCGCTGAATGATGTATGTGCAGAGTTTGACCCTTGAAGGCTGTTCTTCTGCTCTGAAATGGAATATTATTTGTTACATATTAATAGAATTTAGATTTGATTTCGGATTTGTGAATGGGAGAAGTAGTAGATAGAAAACATACCAAACACTAATTATTCAAAGTAGAGTATTTCATTTTAAATACGGTAATACTAAGGAGGCATAGGCCTATTATTATAATGTTTGACATTATTGATGTTAAAACGTGATTTGTTTTCCATGTCATTCGTGTGTTTTTCTTATCAGAAAGTGAAGTTATTTATTTGTAAGCTCCTCAATGGCCTTTGTGCCTGGCATGTGGCCTTTGTACCCTAAAAAATGTGTGACACCAAAGGCCAAATGGCCTTGCCCCTCAATAACAAAATTCCAAGCCTGGTCGTCGCCTTAAAAAAAAAAAAGTAACCTCTTGCAGTGGCAAACAGCCAATTAGGAGGTAGAGTAAGTCTGAAATATCTTAAATCTGGGGTCAAGATGACAGATGATAACGGCCATTTAGTCGCTTGATAACATGTGTAAGTCGTTGACCAATAGCACACGATGTTCACATACTTTTAGCTGCAGGTCAAGAGGACTTTTGTAGTGACGGTCGAGTCTGAAAGTGGAATCTGTCGTCAGCGCTCGACTGTTCCTCCTGATGGTGTAACTCTGATAAGGTCACTGTGTGAAATGGCTCCATGAATCAGAGTTGGTGAACTGTTTGCACGGATCAGTTTGCTTTAAACAGGAGTTTATACGACACCGTGATGGCATGTCGGTTCAATCTCCACCTGAAAAAACAATTCCATGTACACTTGGCAACCAGCGTCTGCATTTATAGACTTTATACTCACTGTTTACCCTCAGTTGCAGAATGTAAGCTTTTCAACAAACGATGAAAGTCATTTTAGGTTTTGTATTTTCTAACATCAGATATTTCAAAATCCTTCAATTAAACATGATATTAAACTTCTATTGAATCTTCTGAACAGGAGATCAACATATTTAGGGAACTTGGCTTGTGCAAAAATATTTTTTTTAACATTGAAACAAGGAATAACTCATGTTTTAACTTAAAGGGGACCTATCATGCAAATGCACTTGTGTACGTCTTTTCTACATGAACATGTGTCCCCGGTGTTCCAGGGAACTCACCAAGTGTCAGAAAACACAACCCTCTCTATTTTCCTCCATACCCAAATCTCTAAAAAAGGGGCTGCAACGGATCTGATAAAAACTGATCCAGATTTGAACACTGTCCTGACGTCAGGACGGTGGCGCTACGGCTATTGGGCCAACTCCACCAATCAGGAGGAGACAGCCACGGCCATTGCCGTTCGAAAGCGCTGGAGACGCTGTAGTACATATGCCAGGCCTGTAGGTGGTGCTGTTCTCACAGAATCAGCCCTTGCAAAAACAGAGCTAAAAAATGTCAAATTGAGCAAAATGAGGCAAAAGTATAAATATGCCTTATATAGGTATGGTCCTACACTATATTATTATAATATAGCATGATAGGTCCACTTTAACATGTATTACTCCTTAGTATAAAACGTGTTCTCGGAGGTATAGAAAGCTTCGGGAAAGACTGGAGCTTAAAAGAAAAGCACAACTTTTAACGTTATCTGCAGATTCTCTCCAAGCTTATTACCACCTCCTAGTTGCTGTAATGTGTACCTGAGCTCATGAGCAGTACATACGATTATACAGTCTCACTTCACATGATGACAGATGCATTCATTCATGATAGATTGACTTATTCCAACTCTGTAGCCCTATCCTGCAACTACTGCTTCTTGGCTTCACTTTTTGCCCTCCAGCTCTTCTTTAGTTTCTCTCCCAGTTCTCCAGTTCTCACCGTCAGAATGAAAAAAGTCCTGTGGTTTTGACGCGTGGGAAATCTTGGCTTCTCCCCTGAAACAACTATTAATAACAAGCTTAGGTTGCTACCGCGTCGCTGCCAGGATTCTCTCTGGTTGACTCACGGTCTGTTTTCATCCAGAACCTTGGCTTCATTCAGATCCAAAAACGAGTCCGTTTGTCTGGAACTCCATGTCAATATTTCACAATGTTATCATAATTAGTTTGGCTTCTCCCACTTACCATTTCAGTAGGGAATGAAATCCAACTTGCAGAGGTTACAATTGTGTTTGTTAAGCTAATCCATCATGGTTTCTTGTCATGCTATCATCACTTGCTAATCACTTGTTACTGGAAAATCAAGCATAGTTGGAGTTATGGACATTGTGAGAAGGATAAGGAAGATCAAATGTGCTGAAAAGGGTTTTAAACATATTGTCTTCAGAGATTGTTATGTTAAATATCTGTTCCCTTGTGCCGTGTTATTGCACATGGAGCAGCTCTGATGCAAGACATATTTCAGACTTGACCAAACAATAAGGTTTATCATATCGTAAAATGAGGATTGTTGGATTTCAGAATAAAAAAATGTTAGTTGGAGATTCAATGACATGCCATTTCCAACAGTTAGTTTCCTGAAATTCACAAAAACTAGTATCAACCTGGTGTATTTCATAATGTTTAATAATTAGCTTTTACAACTTACTACTTACCATTTCAGTGGGGAATACAATCCAACTTGCAGAGGTTAAAACTGTGTTAGCTAAGCTAATCCATCATGGTTTCTTGTCATGCTATCATCCTTGCTAATTTGCTTTTGTGGTGCATTTGAGTTGCATTTTTGGGATTTGTTACTGGAAAATCAAGCATAGTTGGAGATATGGACATTGTGAGAAGGATAATGAAAATGTGCTGAAAGGGGTCTTAATCATATTGTCTTCAGAGATTGTGATGTTAAATATCTGTTCCCTTGTTTCTTGGCTTAAACGTTTGTCCTTGTTGTTATTGAAATATTTCAGACTTGACCTAACGATAATGTTTAAACATATAGTATAATGAGGATTGTTGGTTTTCAGCAAAGAAAATGTTAGTTAGAGATCACAAGAAGGTTCAATGAGATGCCATTTCCAACAGTTAGTTTCCTGAAATTCACTAAAACTAGTATCAGCCTGGTGTAAAAATACAGCTGCCCTTTTTAAAATATTGGCTTTTCTTTTATCCATGTTTCATTTATTGACCTCTACTCAATTTAAACAGGTAGACAATGCGCTCCAGGACCTGCACCATGGAGGGTCCAGATGACGGACACATCCAGACCACGAAGGTCTGCATCAAAGAGGAAGAGGAAAACACACCAGAGCTCACGAAGAGGAAGATGAAGGTCCAGAAACCTCAGAAACCTGCAGAGAGCAAGAAGGCAGCTCGAGATCTGTCGAAGTCTGAGTTACTGCACCTGCTGGGAATCATGGAGGGAGAAGTTCAGGTAGGAATCAGCCGTTAGCTTAGCGGTGGTGACGTGAAGTCATGTGACCGTGCTGTAGTTCCTTTATAGCCCAACATTAGCCTCCTTTAGCTTAGCGGTGGAGACGTGAAGTCATGTGACCGTGCTGTAGTTCCTTTATAGCCCAACATTAGCCACCTTTAGCTTAGCGGTGGTGACGTGAAGTCATGTGACCGTGCTGTAGTTCCTTTATAGCCCAACATTAGCCTCCTTTAGCTTAGCGATGGAGACGTGAAGTCATGTGACCGTGCTGTAGTTCCTTGATAGCCCAACATTAGCCACCTTTAGCTTAGCGGTGGTGACGTGAAGTCATGTGACCGGCTGTAGTTCCTTGATAGCCCAACATTAGCCACCTTTAGCTTAGCGGTGGTGACGTGAAGTCATGTGACCGTGCTGTAGTTCCTTTATAGCCCAACATTAGCCACCTTTCGCTTAGCGGTGGTGACGTGAAGTCATGTGACCGTGCTGTAGTTCCTTTATAGCCCAACATTAGCCACCTTTAGCTTAGCGGTGGTGACGTGAAGTCATGTGACCGTGCTGTAGTTCCTTTATAGCCCAACATTAGCCACCTTTAGCTTAGCGGTGGTGACGTGAAGTCATGTGACCATGCTGTAGTTCCTTTATAGCCCAACATTAGCCTCCTTTAGCTTAGCGGTGGTGACGGGCAGTCATGTGACCGTGCTGTAGTTCCTTGATAGCCCAACATTAGCCACCTTTAGCTTAGCGGTGGTGACGTGAAGTCATGTGACCGTGCTGTAGTTCCTTGATAGGCCAACATTAGCCACCTTTAGCTTAGCGGTGGTGACGTGAAGTCATGTGACCGTGCTGTAGTTCCTTGATAGCCCAACATTAGCCACCTTTAGCTTAGCGGTGGTGACGTGAAGTCATGTGACCGTGCTGTAGTTCCTTTATAGCCCAACATTAGCCGCATTTAGCTTAGCGATGGAGACGTGAAGTCATGTGACCGTGCTGTAGTTCCTTTATAGCCCAACATTAGCCTCCTTTAGCTTAGCGGTGGTGACGTGAAGTCATGTGACCGTGCTGTAGTTCCTTTATAGCCCAACATTAGCCTCCTTTAGCTTAGCGGTGGTGACATGAAGTCATGTGACCGTGCTGTAGTTCCTTGATAGCCCAACATTAGCCACCTTTAGCTTAGCGGTGGTGACGTGAAGTCATGTGACCGTGCTGTAGTTCCTTGATAGCCCAACATTAGCCACCTTTAGCTTAGCGGTGGTGACGTGAAGTCATGTGACCGTGCTGTAGTTCCTTTATAGCCCAACATTAGCCACCTTTAGCTTAGCGGTGGTGACGTGAAGTCATGTGACCGTGCTGTAGTTCCTTTATAGCCCATTAGCCGCCTTCCAACACACTCTCACTCCCTAAACGTCCAGGAGCGACGCTTGGTCAGGGTCCCGTGGCGTGCAGTTGGGACTGCACGCCACGGGACCCTGACCAAGCGTCGCTCCTGGACGTTTAGGGAGTGAGAGTGTGTTGCGCCTTCGGTGTTGCTTAGCAGAAATAACTCTTGCTTGTGTGTAAGCTTCTGCTGGTAATGATTGTCTGATGGAGGAACATCTATAACGTCCTCTCAGAGACAGGATGCTGCTGCCTCTCCCTTTGTTTCCACCCTGATGCATCTGTTAGGGCCGGATGAATATTTTCCATTAGTGATGGGACGGAGAATAACACAATACAGAGCAACAGGAAGGGCTGCTTTGTTACACATGATGGCTTTCAAATGAAAATGCTAAAACGGACTGTATGGTCATTTTCATCACTATGTAATTACAGAATGTAAAGGTCCCCTATAATACTGTATTTCATCAATATATTCCAGGTCTCAGATATGTATAAATGATTTTCTTGGTGCATGTTTTCACCCCAAACATTGTCTTCATATGAATAAGTTAACATGATATCACTGCCTACGTTCGTCAGATTAAAGCGGAGAATCCAAAGTTTTTGCACACAGTTATTGAGTAGATGTGTTTATCTAAAGTCTTTGTGAGGCTTGTTGTGAAAAGAGACATGTTTGTAGTTGAAATTGAAGGAAGCGGCTCCCTCTGCTGGTGCAAACCTGAAAGGAGTCGATGAGGTCATTTTTGATCAGTTCACATTCAGGTCATGTTACTGAGCAATCGGCTGATGTCAGAGAATCATTGTGCAAATATGAAATAAATAAATATCTCCGGCAATTCATAGGGATTCAATTTAGGGTCATATTTTGTGTGTGTGTAATTTATCTTAGATATCTTGTCTTTTTATTATTATGTCTGAGATAACTTGTGTTTATTTGAATGGAATCGGGTTTTTTTAACCAGACTTTTTATGCAGGTCCTTTTTTTTTAAATAATATAATATGACTGAAACACCTCCATTGGACTCCTTTGTATATTTCTGGAACATAGTGACATCATCACGGAACACTCACTCTCCTATTGGCTAACGCTCCAACACATTGTACAGGAGGAGAGGACTCTTTAAAGTAGAGACACTACATACTGATATACACCTGAACATCAGCAGGAGAGGACTCTTTAAAGTAGAGACACTACATACTGATATACACCTGAACATCAGCAGGAGAGGACTCTTTAAAGTAGAGACACTACATACTGATATACACCTGAACATCAGCAGGAGAGGACTCTTTAAAGTAGAGACACTACATACTGATATACACCTGAACATCAGCAGGAGAGGACTCTTTAAAGTAGAGACACTACATACTGATATACACCTGAACATCAACAGGAGAGGACTCTTTAAAGTAGAGACACTACATACTGATATACACCTTTAGATGAGTATTATATGTCCCGTTTGAATGAAAAAGCCTTCATATCTCTGTGTTTGTGTCCTCAGGCCAGAGAGGACATCATCTCTCTTCTTCAGGCAGAAAGATCTAAACCCGAGGTTCTGGAGGCTCTTTACGCCTCAGCCGTCCCGACTAAACCTCTTCAGGCTCTGCAGAGAGACGCATCGCTCAGAGACAAACACACCGACGACGTCTACGAGAAACCCATGGTCGAGGTGAGAGAGGATATATATTTTGCACTTTGTTGGCATGTACAATATGTCAGAGGTGTGAAGTAGTGCAGTACAAATACTTCGTACGTAAGTACATTTTCTGGTATCTGTACTTTACTCCACTACTTATTTTTCTGACGACTTTTACTTTTTGAACCCAAATACCTGTACTTTCTACTTCTTACATGTTGAACACAAATACCTGTACTTTCTACTTCTTACATGTTGAACACAAATACCTGTACTTTCTACTTCTTACATGTTGAACACAAATACCTGTACTTTCTACTTCTTACATGTTGAACACAAATACCTGTACTTTCTACTTCTTACATGTTGAACACAAATACCTGTACTTTCTACTTCTTACATGTTGAACACAAATACCTGTACTTTCTACTTCTTACATGTTGAACACAAATACCTGTACTTTCTACTTCTTACATGTTGAACACAAATACCTGTACTTTCTACTTCTTACATGTTGAACACAAATACCTGTACTTTCTACTTCTTACATGTTGAACACAAATACCTGTACTTTCTACTTCTTACATGTTGAACACAAATACCTGTACTTTCTACTTCTTACATTTGAACACAAATACCTGTACTTTCTACTTCTTACATGTTGAACCAAATACCTGTACTTTCTACTTCTTACATGTTGAACACAAATACCTGTACTTTCTACTTCTTACATGTTGAACACAAATACCTGTACTTTCTACTTCTTACATGTTGAACACAAATACCTGTACTTTCTACTTCTTACATGTTGAACACAAATACCTGTACTTTCTACTTCTTACATGTTGAACACAAATACCTGTACTTTCTACTTCTTACATGTTGAACACAAATACCTGTACTTTCTACTTCTTACATGTTGAACACAAATACCTGTACTTTCTACTTCTTACATGTTGAACCAAATACCTGTACTTTCTACTTCTTACATGTTGAACACAAATACCTGTACTTTCTACTTCTTACATGTTGAACACAAATACCTGTACTTTCTACTTCTTACATGTTGAACCAAATACCTGTACTTTCTACTTCTTACATGTTGAACCAAATACCTGTACTTTCTACTTCTTACATGTTGAACCAAATACCTGTACTTTCTACTTCTTACATGTTGAACCAAATACCTGTACTTTCTACTTCTCACATTTCCCAAACAGGCTGGTTCCTTTAGTTTGAATGTGTGTTTGGTGGCGTGATCATTATTATTTAGAGTCATTGCGTGCCTATTGATTTGAACACGATCCGTGTATCCATCATTTCCTGGTCTTCTCTAAAGAAGAGGGACCAATGAAAACGTTGTCATGTTGCCGTTGTTCAGCATGGAAACATTCATTAGCTAACAATGACATTATTGTTCTATTAATATAAAGGGAGGTCAGGTACTCTTTAAAACAGCTGCTAGTTATGGGTACTTTTTACTGAAGTACATTTCAAAGCCCTCTTTACTTTACTTGAGTAAAGAAGTTTAGTCAGTACTTCTACTTTCACCAGAGTATTTTTAAACACGAGTATCTGTACTTCTACTTGAGAAAGGATGTGTGTACTCTTGCCATCTTGGATGTGTGTGTTAATAATGTGTGGTGTGTTAATAATGAGTGTGTGTGTGTAATAATGTGTGTGTGTGTTAATAATGAGTGTGTGTGTGTTAATAATGAGTGTGTGTTAATAATGAGTGTGTGTGTGTTAATAATGAGTGTGTGTTAATAATGAGTGTGTGTGTGTTAATAATGAGTGTGTGTTAATAATGAGTGTGTGTGTGTTAATAATGAGTGTGTGTTAATAATGAGTGTGTGTGTGTTAATAATGAGTGTGTGTGTTAATAATGAGTGTGTGTGTTAATAATGAGTGTGTGTGTGTTAATAATGAGTGTGTGTTAATAATGAGTGTGTGTTAATAATGAGTGTGTGTTAATAATGAGTGTGTGTTAATAATGAGTGTGTGTTAATAATGAGTGTGTGTTAATAATGAGTGTGTGTTAATAATGAGTGTGTGTGTGTTAATAATGAGTGTGTGTTAATAATGAGTGTGGTGTGTTAATAATGAGTGTGTGTGTGTTAATAATGAGTGTGTGTGTTAATAATGAGTGTGTGTGTGTTAATAATGAGTGTGTGTTAATAATGAGTGTGTGTAATAATGAGTGTGTGTTAATAATGAGTGTGTGTTAATAATGAGTGTGTGTTAATAATGAGTGTGTGTTAATAATGAGTGTGTGTCCCTCAGCTGGAGCGTCTGGAGGACAAACAGAGGGAGACGTATCGGAGGATGTTGGAGCAGCTCCTGATGGCAGAGAAGTGTCACCGACGCACCGTGACAGACCTGGACAACGAGAAACTGAAACACAGCGACTTCATGAGCAAGAGCGACGACTTCACCAACCTGCTGGAGCACGAGAGGGAGAGGTGATCAATACATATCAATACATTAATATACTTCACCAACCTGCTGGAGCACGAGAGGGAGAGGTGATCAATACATATCAATACATTAATATACTTCACCAATGAAAAACATACTCATTTTGCAGATTGGTCCATTTCAGAATAATATATATGATATGTTTTATAACATGTAGAAGTACTCAGATCTTGTACTTGAGTAAAAGTAGAAGTACTCAGATATTGTACTTGAGTTAAAGTAGAAGTACTCAGATCTTGTACTTGAGTAAAAGTAGAAGTACACAGATCTTGTTCTTGAGTAAAAGTAGAAGTACTCAGATCTTGTACTTGAGTAAAAGTAGAAGTACACAGATCTTGTTCTTGAGTAAAAGTAGAAGTACTCAGATCTTGTACTTGAGTAAAAGTAGAAGTACACAGATCTTGTTCTTGAGTAAAAGTAGAAGTACTCAGATCTTGTTCTTGAGTAAAAGTAGAAGTACTCAGATCTTGTACTTGAGTAAAAGTAGAAGTACTCAGATCTTGTTCTTGAGTAAAAGTAGAAGTACTCAGATCTTGTACTTGAGTAAAAGTAGAAGTACTCAGATCTTGTACTTGAGTAAAAGTAGAAGTACACAGATCTTGTTCTTGAGTAAAAGTAGAAGTACTCAGATCTTGTACTTGAGTAAAAGTAGAAGTACACAGATCTTGTTCTTGAGTAAAAGTAGAAGTACTCAGATCTTGTACTTGAGTAAAAGTAGAAGTACTCAGGTCTTGTACTTGAGTAAAAGTAGAAGTACTCAGATCTTGTACTTGAGTAAAAGTAGAAGTACTCAGATCTTGTACTTGAGTAAAAGTAGAAGTACTCAGATCTTGTACTTGAGTAAAAGTAGAAGTACTCAGGTCTTGTACTTGAGTAAAAGTAGAAGTACCAGAGTGTAGGAATACTCTGTTACAGTAAAAGTATTCAAAATGTCCCTCAAGTGAAAGTATAAAAGTATTCTCATCAAAATATAGTTGAAGTAGCGACAGTAAAAGTAGTCATTGTGCAGATTGGTCCATTTCAGAATAATATATATGATATGTTTTATAATGATTGATCATGAAAGTGTTCTCAAAGCTGGTAAAGGTGCAGCTAGTTTGAATGACTTTGTATACTGCAGGGTAGCTTGTGGATTTACTCCAGGTGGAACTAAGTCTGATTTAACACTTGGTTATTTCACATTATTCATCCACATCTGTGAAGTAACTAAAGGTATTAAATACATGTAGTGGAGGGAAAGTACACCATGTACCTCTGAACTGTAGTGGAGTAGAAGTACACAGTAGCATAACATGGAAATACTCAAAGTACAAGTACCTCTAAGTTGTACGTGAGTATTTGAGTAGTTGTTGATGCTTTAATGTTCTTTATCTCTGATAACACAGTCCTTCAGGCTGCGCTCACATTCTCTGCAGGTGATGTCATGATGAAAGCATCCTGCATGATGTCCTTCGCAGCAGAAATCACAACGAGGCGCTCTGTTTGCACACCCCCTGTCCTGGGAAACTAAAAACTGCACGATGTGTGTTATATACGAGGATCACCAGAGATTCAGAGAATGCATTTCTGTGCTTTTCAAGGCTGTGGTTTTTTAGGTATTTCACTCAAAGCAAAAAACGTGATCTTCAGGCGGCGCTTAAAGGTCCCTATCGTGCAAAATGCACTTTATGATGTCTTCTCTACATCACTATGTGTCCCCGGTGTGTCCCCGGTGTGTCCCCGGTGTGTCCCCAGTGTGTCCCCGGTGTGTCCCCGGTGTGTCAGGAGACTCACAAAGTGATGTCTTCTCTACATCACCATGTGTCCCCAGTGTGTCCCTGGTGTGTCCCCAGTGTGTCCCTGGTGTGTCCCCAGTGTGTCCCGGTGTGTCCCCGGTGTGTCCCCGGTGTGTCAGGAGACTCACAAAGTGATGTCTTCTCTACATCACTATGTGTCCCCGGTGTGTCAGGAGACTCACAAAGTGATGTCTTCTCTACATCACCATGTGTCCCCAGTGTGTCCCTGGTGTGTCCCCGGTGTGTCCCGGTGTGTCCCCGGTGTGTCCCGGTGTGTCAGGAGACTCTCAAAGTGTCAGGAAACAAACCCCTCTCTTTTCCTCCGTACCCACATCTCTAAAAACGGGGGAACAACGGAGCTGATCCAGATTTGCTGCGTCATGACCACATTACTAAAATGTGGGCGGGCTTTACACCACGGGCCAATCAGAAACGTTGCTGTCAGAAACAATGAGACGTGTTCTGGAAGTAATATGGTCTGTGTTTACATTAGCATGCTAACACTCAGAGCTAACCTGTACTGGAGAGAGTATGTGGAAATCAAAAGGAAGTCACCTCGTGGTAACCTGAGAGAGAGAAAGAGTTTGAGCTCCATACTGTTTCAGAGAGAATCCTTGATAAAATAGTATAATAGGAGACGTGTAAAGTAAAGGTACGTCTCCTTGTAACACCTCTGTGATTATGATATTGCAAAGGCTTGTGATAATCCTCAGTAATTCCCCCAACATACAGTATAGCCCCTCGCTCTCAGGGTTTGTCATCTTAACCTCGTTGATGCGTCTGCAGAAACCCTGTCTCTAAAGCAGGTCTATTTATAGCCCCAGAGCCCCACACTCATAAAGACTGAGCCTTCAACCTTCAACCAAGATATTCTGATTGCAGTCGAAGAGATTACCGTCAACAGGAAATGCCTTGACAGCGATGAATCAGACTGGTCCACCACTGGGAAATCACAGAGAATTAAGCTGACATGTTTCTGAAAGCAGACGATGGTATAAATCCTGACTGGGATCTGAAGCCTGAGAGGCGTTTAGCGTCAGCATCAAAAACAAGCACCAAAAGAGGCCAAAAGGCTGTGGTTACTGGAGTCTCTGAACAGTTAGGGTTACATCAAACTACTAATGTGGAGTTTAGAAAGTAGCATGGTGCTGTTTTGAGATGTTTATCCAGTGGGGAAGAAGTACTCTGAAGTCAAAGTAGTAATACTACAGTGTACAAATACTCAGTTACTAAAGGTTTTATTTATATAGACGCCGTACAAGATACAAAACAAACCACCAGCAGAACAACAACAAGACATCAATAAGAGCAGAGGACGTGTCATGTGATCAGAGGTGGATATACCAGTGTGAAGAGACGTGATGTTAGACGTGATTTGAGACGTGATGTGAGACGTGATGTTAGACGTGATTTGAGACGTGATGTTAGACGTGATGTGAGACGTGATTTGAGACGTGATGTGAGACATGATGTTAGACGTGATTTGAGACGTGATGTGAGACGTGATGTTAGACGTGATTTGAGACGTGATGTTAGACGTGATGTGAGACGTGATGTGAGACGTGATTTCAAGAGACCTGATATGAGACGTGATGTGAGACGTGATGTGAGACGTGATTTGAGACGTGATTTGAGACGTGTTGAGACGTATTGTTAGACGTGATTTGAGACGTGATGTGAGATGTGATTTGAGACGTGATGTTAGACGTGATTTGAGACGTGATGTGAGACGTGATTTGAGATGTGATGTGAGACTTGATTTGAGACGTGATGTGAGACGTGATTTGAGACGTGATGTTAGACGTGACTTGAGACGTGATGTTAGACGTGACTTAAGACATGATGTTAGACGTGATTTGAGAAGTGATTTGTACGTGATGTGAGACGTGATTGTAAGTGATGTGAGACGTGATTTGAGTTGTGATGTTAGATGTGATTTGAGACGTGATTTGAGACATGATGTGAGACGTGATGTTAGACGTGATTTGAGACGTGATTTGTACGTGATGTGAGACGTGATTTGTACGTGATGTGAGACGTGATTTGAGTTGTGATGTTAGATGTGATTTGAGACGTGATTTGTACGTGATGTGAGACGTGATTTGAGTTGTGATGTTAGATGTGATTTGAGACGTGATTTGAGACATGATGTGAGACGTGATGTTAGACGTGATTTCCATTTCTGACATTATCAGGTAAAGAAAATTGATTTTGACTACCATGAGTAGTGTTGGGACCCTTGAATACAGAGAGCACATTATAATCGCTACTGTGGACAATCTATCTTCAAATAAATATGAAATCTGTCCAATCCAGAGTCCATTAAATCTTCCAAATCGACCCAAAATTCTTCCAAATCAGCGGAGAGTTCAGATATGGCCACTTTCTGATTAAAACTGACATTGTTTTTGTCAGAACATGTCAGAAATTGACTCAACATCCTCAATAAACCCCTCAATAAATCAGCCAATCCACGTTTCAACTATTGTCCACATATAACACAACTTATGCTAACCGTGTAAATGTCCCATCATACTGTATTCAGGTTAGCATCCGGCAGTTTCTATGTTCTGGAGACTCTACTCTACATTTCTATCATAAACCTTTGGGGTCTCAACATCTCCAGGTTCACTAAACTGGCAACTAGACTATAATATCTTTCTTGGGTTTTTAGTGAAATATCTAAACAATTACAGGATGGATTGCTATGGAATTTTGTAAAGTCATGCATGCTCCCCAGAGGATGAATCTTGATGCCTTTGGTGACTGATTGTGTGATTAGCTCCACCATGAGGTCAAGTTGTGTGACTTTAAAGTGGACCTATCATGCTATATTTGAACAATATAGTGTAGGACCATACCTATATAAGGCATATTTATACTTTTTTCTTTTCAAAATACCAAACAGATCATGCATTTTAGCCATGCCTCATTTTGCTCAATTTGAAAAATGTTAGCTCTGTTTTTGCGAGAACAGCACCACCTACAGGCCTGGCATATGTACTACAGCGTCTCCAGCGCTTTGGAACGGCAATGGCCGTGGCTGTCTCCTCCTGATTGGTGGAGTTGGCCCAATAGCCGTAGCGCCACCGTCCTGACGTCAGGACAGTGTTCAAATCTGGATCAGTTTTTATCAGATCCGTTGCGCCCCTTTTTTAGAGATTTGGGTATGGAGGAAAATAGAGAGGGTTGTTTTTCTGACACTTGGTGAGTTCCCTGGAACACCGGGGACACATATTCATGTAGAAAAGACGTACACAAGTGCATTTGCATGATAGGTCCCCTTTAAGTTAAATGTGGGTAGATGCATTCTTTTTTTATAGTTCGATAAATAAATAGATTTTCACACTATGCTCCTTTTTAACTTTACAACAGATGGCCTCAACATGTTGTCATTTGAATTATTCTCACGTTTTCAGAAGCCTTGCCACTAGACGTTAACTTCAGCGTTCATAGAGACGTGTATCCGGAAGAATTTCCTTTCCAAAATGCCAGGCAGCAAACTAAAGTGCATGTCTTTTAGCCACAAAACACTTCACTGAGGAAGAGCTCTTGGTGGTACCGTGCATTCGAGGCAGTGATCCGCTCCGCTCATATTTGTCTAATTTGGGATTTGGGATCCTCTGCAAAACAAACCAGTGTGCAGCGATGACCTCACACAACTCAGCCACTATGAACGATTTATATCCTTTTTCCCCCGAAATACAAGAGGATTATAATGAGAAAGCTGCCGTTGTCTGCTGAACAACAATAACCGTTGACGTGCATTGTTTCCTCTTTTCTATTTTCTAACTGCAAGACGGACGAAACTGGAGCAAACATTTTAGGAAACAGAGGAAACAGGGATATAGTGGATAGGGTAAAATATATAACAAGCAGATATCAACCTGAAACTTCCCCAGTGTATATCTCACATCAAGACAATATGTTTTTGTATTACAAGTTTTCTGAAATGTTATGTTTAATTATGCAAATTAGGCATTGTTTTGGAAAATATGTGCTTTATGTGGCCTTATTTTCCAGGACAAAAAGGTAAATATTCGATAAAGCCAGGTTCAAAGTTCTTGATTGATTTTGTTGACATGTTACAGTCAAAGGCGATGTAAGATTTCTTCTCTTACACTCCATAAAGCAGAAAATCAAGTCAAAAACCATGAATAAACCACTTTTTTGACCTATTTTACGGGGGGGAAATCGATATAAATTGGACTATGAATGATATAAACAAACACCTTTGCAAACATATTCAGAATATAGAAAGGACAGGATAAGTATTAAATAAATGGAGCATAATGTTCACTTTTGGCTTCCAAACTATAAGAGAATAGGCAATCGAAACACCTCAAAAAGTAAATGTACATATCTACCTTCTATCACTGGTATGTTGGATGTTCTCTACTCATCTGAAAGTATGTGAGCAAAATAGCCAAGAAATCTCACATTTGACCAGTTCAAAGTCTGTATATTTGTAGTTTGCTTCATGTTTATGCCCTTGACCTTGAGTGAAAGTGAGAAAGAGGAAGAACCTCCTCCTCTTCCTCCTCAGTGTCCAAACAAGGGCAGCGTCTCTTAGTCCATATATGGAGCGCTTGGATGACCTCACCAGCAGAACAAAGCTGCTGGTTAGCACATCCACCTTGTTGTATTGTCTCGTGTTGGGTGTGCGATGGCTTTCACTCCCTCCTCTCTGACTGTGGGAGTCTCAGAGGAAGCAGATTATCTCCTGCTTTGGCTTTAAAAACAGATATGGATCAACCTGCTCTGCTTCAACACCGCTCGGTAAGTTTGACAGATTTGTTTCACAGGGGGAAGAAGTTTAGTCGGGAACAGAAACACTTGTTGTGCAGAAACCGGTGTGAGCCACGTGCTGAAGACTCCGCTGCGGTTAGTTAAACATCTACGCTGGACCTTTTGCACTTTGGTTGCAACACTTTTGAAGAATTTGCACTCATGCAACGACTGCACTGTTTAAATGTTATGCCACTCTGTACTTCTACTCTCATAAACAAATGATTTTTACTGACATATACATGTTTCTGACAGCTTTGGTTACTTTACAGATGTTTTACAATAAATATATGTGTCTCTACTTTAAAGAGTCCTCTCCTGCTGATGTTCAGGTGTATATCAGTGTGTAGTGTCTCTACTTTAAAGAGTCCTCTCCTGCTGATGTTCAGGTGTATATCAGTATGTAGAGTCTCTACTTTAAAGAGTCTCCTGCTGATGTTCAGGTGTATATCAGTATGTAGTGTCTCTACTTTAAAGAGTCCTCTCCTGCTGATGTTCAGGTGTATATCAGTATGTAGTGTCTCTACTTTAAAGAGTCCTCTCCTGCTGATGTTCAGGTGTATATCAGTATGTAGTGTCTCTACTTAAAGAGTCCTCTCCTGCTGATGTTCAGGTGTATATCAGTATGTAGTGTCTCTACTTTAAAGAGTCCTCTCCTGCTGAGTTCAGGTGTATATCAGTATGTAGTGTCTCTACTTTAAAGAGTCCTCTCCTGCTGATTTCAGGTGTATATCAGTATGTAGTGTCTCTACTTTAAAGAGTCCTCTCCTGCTGATGTTCAGGTGTATATCAGTATGTAGTGTCTCTACTTTAAAGAGTCCTCTCCTGCTGATGTTCAGGTGTATATCAGTATGTAGTGTCTCTACTTTAAAGAGTCCTCTCCTGCTGATGTTCAGGTGTATATCAGTATTGTAGTGTCTCTACTTTAAAGAGTCCTCTCCTGCTGATGTTCAGGTGTATATCAGTATGTAGTGTCTCTACTTTAAAGAGTCCTCTCCTGCTGATGTTCAGGTGTATATCAGTATGTAGTGTCTCTACTTTAAAGAGTCCTCTCCTGCTGATGTCAGGTGTATATCAGTATGTAGTGTCTCTACTTTAAAGAGTCCTCTCCTGCTGATGTTCAGGTGTATATCAGTATGTAGTGTCTCTACTTTAAAGAGTCCTCTCCTGCTGATGTTCAGGTGTATATCAGTATGTAGTGTCTCTACTTTAAAGAGTCCTCTCCTGCTGATGTTCAGGTGTATATCAGTATGTAGTGTCTCTACTTTAAAGAGTCCTCTCCTGCTGATGTTCAGGTGTATCAGTATGTAGTGTCTCTACTTTAAAGAGTCCTCTCCTGCTGATGTTCAGGTGTATATCAGTATGTAGTGTCTCTACTTTAAAGAGTCCTCTCCTGCTGATGTTCAGGTGTGTATCAGTATGTAGTGTATCTACTTTAAAGAGTCCTCTCCTGCTGATGTTCAGGTGTATATCAGTATGTAGTGTCTCTACTTTAAAGAGTCCTCTCCTGCTGATGTTCAGGTGTATATCAGTATGTAGTGTCTCTACTTTAAAGAGTCCTCTCCTGCTGATGTTCAGGTGTATATCAGTATGTAGTGTCTCTACTTTAAAGAGTCCTCTCCTGATGATGTTCAGGTGTATATCAGTATGTAGTGTCTCTACATGTCTCCCTGCTTTAATGTTCAAAAAGCTCTTTATTTCTCTCATACTGCCTGTGCTGCAGCACCTCTTTTCACCCTCTGTCTGAAACCAGAGCCCAGTCTGCTCTGATTGGTTAGCTGGCCGGCTCTGTTGTGATTGGTCGACCTCTTTTAGAGATGTCCCACCCCTTAGCCTAATCACGTACAATGTGTTGGAGGCGCTAGCCAATAGAAGCACGAGTGTTACATTTGGATGTTGACAATTATAAAAAGTGCTGAATAACTTTAACACCTACTCTCACGTCACAACTCACTTTAGACTTTGAGAAATGTTGTACTATTTTCAGACATTTTACAGACCAACAGTTAACCGATTAATTGTCAATTACACAGCTCATCACTCTACTTATTGACCACAAATAAAAGCACCACGTGGAGATGTCCCATCACGTACAATGTGTTGAAGCTGCTAGCCAATAGCAGCGCGAGTGTTTTATTAAATGAACACTAACATGTTTTTCTTTGTGTGTTTCATAGACTCAAAAGGCTGTTGGAGCAGGAGAAGGGCTATCAGGCTCGTAAGGACACAGATCACAACCGGCGGCTGGAGAAAATTCGAGCGGAGCTGGTGAAACTCAAGTCTTTCGCCCTGATGTTGGTGGACGAGAGGCAGCTTCACATCGAGCAAATCGACCAACAGACCCAGAAGATCCAGGAGTTCGTTCAGAAGCTTCAGGAGAAAGAGCAGCGTTTATCGTCCGTCAGCGAAACTGCCAAAGAAGACGGACAGAAACTCCTCAACCTAGAGAACGAGCTGGAGCACAGAGCGGCTAAATGTGCACAGGAACACGAGGAAATGACGGCAAAACTAACAAACGAAGAGTCCCAAAGCCGGCAGCTCAGATTGAAGATGGCCGGATTGGCGCACAAGATCGAAGAGTTAGAGGAGAGGAATAAGTTGCTGCAGAAATCCGAAGAAGACCTGCAGGAGCTGAGGGAGAAGATCAGCAAAGGGGAATGCGGGGATTCGTCTCTCATGACCGAACTGGAGAATCTGCGGAAGAAAGTTCTGGAGATGGAGGGCAAGGATGAGGAGATAACCAAAACAGAGACTCAGTGCAGGGAGCTGAGGAAACAGCTGCAAGGAGAGGAGAACCATAGCAAGGAGCTGAGGCTGGAGGTGGAGAAACTGCAGATAAGGATGGTTGAACTGGAGAAACTGGAGGGGGCTTTCTGTAAAAGCAACACAGAGTGCGCTCAGCTTCACGCTATCCTGGAGAAAGAGAAACGTGTCGTGCAGGATCTGGCCGGGGAGCTGGAGACGGTGAAAACTCGCTTGAAGGAACTGGAGGGATCGGAGACGAAGTTTGAAAAGGCAGAGATGCTCTTGAAAGACGATCTGATGAAGTTGAAGTCCTTCGCAGTGATCCTGGTGGAAGACAGGAAGAATACGGCGGAGAGACTTAAACAAGAAGAACACAAAAGTGAGGATTTAAGCAAGATGTTTAAAGCAGAGCAAGGCAAAGTTACAGAGGTCACAGAGAAGCTGATCGAGGAGAGCAAGACACTTCTCAGATTCAAATCAGACATGGAGGTCAAGGTGTCGATGCTCGTTAAAGAGAAAGACGAGTTGAAGACTCTACTCGCAAGTGAAGAGGAAAAGTGCAAGCAGATGAATACCAAACTGAAAATAAGAATGGACGGACTGGAGGAGAAGTCGTTCCACAAGGATTACAACAGCAACCCAGACGAAGACAACAAAGTCAAAGAGCTCACGATAGAAATTGAAAGACTTAAAAGCCGGCTGAAACAACTTGAAGTGGTCGAAGGGGATTTGATGAAGACGGAGGACGAGTACGATCTACTGGAGAAGAAATTCAGAACGGAGCAGGACAAAGCCAACACTCTTTCAAAGATTCTGGAAGAAATGAAAAGTCAGATCGCCAGGAACAAGGCCATCGAGAAAGGAGAGGTCACAAGTCCCGAGGCTGAGCTGAGAATCCGCTGCAAGTCGGAGGAAGCTAAAACCAGAGAGCTGCAAACTGACGTCCGGGCTTTGAAGGAGAAAATCCACGAGCTGATGAACAAGGAGGACCAGCTCTCTCAGCTGCAGGTGGACTATTCTGTCCTGCAGCAGAGGTTCATGGAGGAGGAAGAGAAGAAGCGGAGCATGAGCTACGATTTTGCAAACCTCGCCAACGAGCTGGAAGCACGAAGCGTTATAGTCGCGCCTTGAGACCTAGTATGAACGGGAAGAGGATGGTAAATGTCCCGGTGACCTCCACGGCAGTGCAAACAGATGAGATTATTGGCGAACAAGCAGAGGACGACACAGCGCGGGATTTATCCGTAAATCAGTCCTCGAGGAAAACCACCTTATGAACAACCTCAGACAACAGGGTCTAAAAAAGCCGGCAGTTCTTGAGCGATTCCCTCCAGCGTCCGCAGATCTGACGGACAAAAAATCCTGGATACCGTGGATGAAAAAGAAAGCAGCTATTAGTCTCACTCAGACTCTGACTGACAAGATGAATCGGGCGTCCTTGATCAATCCGCCGGAGACGAGAAGGCCGTGTCAACCATTGCATATTCGAGTTACCCCGGATCACCTGAACAGCACCGCCACCTTGGAGATAACCAGTCCCCGGGCGGAGGATTTCTTCTCCAGCACCACCATCATCCCAACTCTCGGAAACCAGAAACCTCGCATTACAATTGTCCCAAAGACGCCAATGACAATGGCTTCGAAGAGCAAAGACTGCGATCCTTTGGGAGGCTTCGATCGAGCCAAATCTCCCGTCACGATCACGGCCATCTCCAGGGCCAAAAGTCCAGAAAAGTCCAATGCTTGCAGTCCTTTGGAAAGACTTAAATCGCCAGTGTCCTTTATAAGGGTTAACTCCATCCCTGTGGCTGAAACATGTGCTGCACCTGAGCCAAAGGACACGACCGCAAGCCGACCCACGATGATGAAAATGACACCAGACAAGTTACCTTTCAGGAAATACAACGCCAACAGCAGCATCATCACCACGGAGGACAACATGATCCACATCCACCTGGGTCCGCAGTATAAGAGGCCTTCGGAGGGATGCAGTAGTTCACTGTTGACGCTCAGATCTTCAGAAAGCAGTAAGGAAGTGTCAACAGGAACCGTGCTGCGCTCACCACGACAATCATTGGTCGGGAAGACGATTCAGAGCAAGATGACGAGCAGCATAACGATCACACCGATCTCCTCGACTTCCCCCAGACCAGCAGCTTCAATGGTGAGACTAGCATACATCTGAATGTGACCGGAGAGCAATAAGGTCAAGGCAGACATTCAAGGTACTCTGATCTGTACTTGAGTAAAAGTAGAAGTACTCAGATCTTGTTCTTGAGTAAGAGTAGAAGTACTCAGATCTTGTACTTGAGTAAAAGTAGAAGTACTCAGATCTTGTACTTGAGTAAAAGTAGAAGTACTCAGATCTGGTACTTGAGTAAAAGTAGAAGTACTCAGATCTTGTACTTGAGTAAAAGTAGAAGTACTCAGATCTTGTTCTTGAGTAAGAGTAGAAGTACTCAGATCTTGTTCTTGAGTAAGAGTAGAAGTACTCAGATCTTGTTCTTGAGTAAGAGTAGAAGTACTCAGATCTTGTTCTTGAGTAAAAGTAGAAGTACTCAGATCTTGTTCTTGAGTAAAAGTAGAAGTACACAGATCTTGCACTTGAGTAAAAGTAGAAGTACTCAGATCTTGTACTTGAGTCAAAGTAGAAGTACTCAGATCTTGTACTTGAGTAAAAGTAGAAGTACTCAGATCTTGTACTTGAGTAAAAGTAGAAGTACTCAGATACTTGAGTAAAAGTAGAAGTACTCAGATCTGGTACTTGAGTAAAAGTAGAAGTACACAGATATTGTACTTGAGTAAAAGTAGAAGTACTCAGATATTGTACTTGAGTAAAAGTAGAAGTACTCAGATCTGGTACTTGAGTAAAAGTAGAAGTACACAGATCTTGTACTTGAGTAAAAGTAGAAGTACTCAGGTCTTTTAACGTCTGAGTTTGGGAAATGTAAAAAGACTACTTTTAAAACCTGGAACAAGGCTAACCAGAAACGATGCTAACACAGAGCTAACCTTACCTTTTATTTCTGTTCCAAATCTTCTCCTAAAATCGCTTTAATGTTTTTTTTCTTCTTGTCCAGCCCGTTTCAGATGTGCTGTCTCCTCGCAGCGCGGCCACTCGGATCCCGATGTGTATGAAAGGTATGAAACCGAACAGCAAGGCGGTTTTGGGCGTTTCGACGGTGACGAGATTAGAGTCACGGGCCGAGAGCCAGTCGATGAAAATTGAGCTGAGGAAGTCGACGCTGTGCAGCTCGTCTTCTGCGACAGGGGGCAAAAGCTGAGGGGATTCAAAAGATGCTAAGATAAGATAAGATGGACCTTTATTAATCCCCGTGGGAAGTTAAGTGGTTTAAACAGCAACAGGGTAAGAATGAAAAACAGCATCGTTTGTTGAATTTGTTGCAGACCATAACGCACATGCACAAATGGGACTAGCTTTCCAAACACTACTTCCTTTCACCTCCAGTGTTTCTAATTTCTACTGACTGCATGTCTCTCGTGCATTAACTCCGTCTTGGTGATTATCTTTGGCTGAAATGTAGCTTTGAATTTGTTCTACTTGTTATTCCATAGCATGAGTTCATGTCACCACGGCTTCTGGAGCTTTCCAGTTACTGTGAACTGTTTGTGAACTGGCGCCTAAATAAAAACTATTTATCTCTGAAATGTGTGTGTGGTTGTGTGTGTGTGTGTGTGTGGTGTGTGTGTGTGTGTGTGTGTGTGTGTGTGTGTGTGTGTGTGTGTGGGTGTGTGTGTGTGTGTGTGTGTGTGTGTGTGTGTGTGTGTGTGTGTGTGTGTGTGTGTGTGTGTGTGGTGTGTGGTGTGTGTGTGTGTGTGTGTGTGTGTGTGTGTGTGTGGTGTGTGTGTGTGTGTGTGTTGGGAATGATTAATCGAATATTCGAAATGATTCAGGTATTCGAATATGAGTTATGAATATTTTTATTAATTTTTTTTTTTTTTTGGAGGGATGCCTAAGTTGATTACATATTATCAAATTCAATAATTCAATGTATACGACAGTGCCATAGCTAAATGTGTTAGGTGACGTCTAAAGGTGTGTTTTGCTCCGCTCACCGGTCCCTCACAGCGGGCAGAGCTGCAGGTGCTGATCTCTCTCTCTCTCGCGTCCGGTGTTGTGTCAAATTATGCACCCCCGTCATGAAATGCCCCCCTTGTCACGGGAACGCGCATTTCTAAATGACACGTTTACACCTTAAAACGATGTTTAAAACGAAAAGTAAACGTTCAGGGTTTTTATTAATGGTAATTGTCAGACTGTGAGTTGTTTAGTGGTAGCTCATATAGTCTTGATTCTTGTGGTTAAACTTTTCGCTCCGTATTTGATGGTAGTGGTGTCGAAATTCATTCGTCACTTACTTTTCAGTTTTTTTTTTAAATCTTTTTTTTTTGTTATTATTGTTACGTCCTGTCTCTATACACGTGCTTTAAAATGTATTGTTTAATTGTACATATTTGTCATATAATAATCAAAATATATGTTTACAAATGTTACATAGTCTTTGTCAGCATATTTTTAAGGGGGCATTTCATGACGGGGGTGCATCATTTGGCACAACACCGGTATTCAACATATTTGACCAGTTATAGTCCGGTAATTATTTACACTCTAAGAAGAGTCCTACACAACAGACATGGCGTCAAAAAGGAGTAATGTGTGGAAATATTTCGACCAGGTTAGTGAGTGCGGTGTAGAGTGCAAACTATGCCAAATTAAACTTATATATACATACTATACCTTGCTATACCCGCAACCTCCGTTCCAGCTGAGAGGGTCTTCTCTACAGCTGGCCTGATTGTGAATCGCCTCCGCACATGAAAGCTGTAGGCCTATAGCTGTCAAACTGTGATCACCAGTTCAATACATTTGACAAATTCGACTTGGTTTCTAAACTTATTTGAACATGTATTTATTTATTTCCAAAAGTTATTGAAAAGAAAATGTTGGAAAAAAAAATTTAGAATTTGTTTTTTGACCCAATTTTTTTTCATAGGATATGTACATTTCGGTTAACCGGTTAACCGTTTTTTGGGGGTCGAATATTCGAATATACATTTGCTTTCAAATTCCCATCCCTAGTGTGTGTGTGTGTGTGTGTGTGTGTGTGTGTGTGTGTGTGTGTGGAGTTTAGCATGTAGTTCCTGCATACATCTTAATATATAGGACTGGATGGAAGTAAGGTAAAGGTTCTTTACTCAGGTGTTTTTAAACATATTTCACAATAAAAGCTGCGCCACTTTTTCTGTAATAACTCAGATACATGCACATACATTTTCTAAGACAATTACTTTCATATCCAGACCTGGAATAAACAACATGAAACAAAAGAAAAATGCTCACGTGTTACTGCAGAACTTCAAAAAACGAAGTAGTGGTGTCTTCTGTTCATCTACGGGCAGGAGCAGCTACCAGCTCAATAGTTAATGGTGTTAATGTGCCATAATGTTAACAAATATAGGCAAATAAAAAAGAACAGCTTAGAGAATCCATGGGAGGCTTAGAGAGCATCTGGCTCCCTCTTGTGGACAGATAAATACTAATGTCAGGAAGTCATACTAATATAAAACTGCAACTTCAGCACTAATCATTAAAGCAGGGTCCTCTGCAGGTTATTATGTTTCTGTAAGAGGAGACCGGGGAACAAGAAGAAACCATTTAAATCTCAACTTTAATTATTCTCATAACAGCAGGAGAGAAACAGTGTTTCCCAGCATGCATCAGGGCAGCATGCATCAGGGCATCATGCATCAGGGCATCATGCATCAGGGCATCATGCATCAGGGCAGCATGCATCAGGGCAGCATGCATCAGGACATCATGCATCAGGGCAGCATGCATCAGGGCATCATGCATCAGGGCAGCATGCCTCAGGGCAGCATGCCTCAGGGCAGCATGCATCAGGACATCATGCATCAGGGCATCATGCATCAGGGCAGCATGCATCAGGGCAGCATGCATCAGGGCAGCATGCCTCAGGGCAGCATGCCTCAGGGCAGCATGCATCACAGCAGCATGATGCCCTGATGCCCTGAGGCTCTGAGCAGACATAACAGAGGATCTTTCACTCTGAGAAACAGTTTGGAAACGAGCTGCGAGAGAAAGAAGATAAACTGAGTCAGAAGAAGATCTGGGCTGTTACATATTAGAAAACTGTGGTTAAATCAGAGGTGGAGAAGTACTCACATCTTGTACTTGAGTAAAAGTAGAAGTACTCACATCTTGTACTTGAGTAAAAGTAGAAGTACTCACATCTTGTACTTGAGTAAAAGTAGAAGTACTCATATCTTGTACTTGAGTAAAAGTAAAAGTAAAAATACACATGTTAACGTTGCCTTCAAGGAAACACTTCTGTTGTGATTCTCAGGCTCCCTGATGGACGGTAGACGCTGATCTGAGATCTGAGGAAGCTGCAGACGGTGAAGCTGCAGACGGTGAAGCTGCAGACGGTGAAGCTGCAGACGGTGAAGCTGCAGACGGTGAAGCTGCAGACGGTGAAGCAGCTGAACGAGGCCTCAGTTTGAATCAACAGCTTTCAGTGTACATCAAATCTGTGCCTTTTCTAATAATATAAAATGTAGTATTTAGACGTTTTCCCAGAATACACCGGCCCCTTCTTCGTGCACATTTCTTCATCATTCTTTCACCAAGTGTCTTTGGAAAGTTATGAAATTAAGTTTTAATTTGGCTCAAAAATAATGTTTCCCTTTTGCTTTAAATGAAACAGAATGCGTGTTCTGTGTCTGAGATCAGAGGAAACTCTCAAACTGAACGTTGTTTCGTGTGATGATATATTACAGGACAGGAGAGATGCTTTTCTGCTTTCTACCTTCATTACGGTATTTTAATGTTAAAATACAGCCTGTGCTTTCTTTAAATTGAGTAATTTGGTTCTGATCATAGTTTATAACACACTGTAACACATTATAATACACACATGTGGTTTGTTTAACTGTATGGAAAGCAAGGTAATGGAAATGTCAAGTATATTTCATGTTTTAAAAACTTAAAGAGCTCATAATTGTCCTGATTTTCACTCCTTAATTTCTAATAAAGGTCTCTTATCTTAGTTTGAGATGTCCACTAAAATGAGAATATTATCCACATTAAAGACTATGTTAGCAGTGTTGCTGTGACTGCTGACAGACATTAGACCATATGATAGTAATATCTTGAAAACTGCATTTATATAAAGTGACACTGGAAGAAATCTGATTAATTTTCACAAATGAATATGGCATCTGAGAGAGGTCAAGGACACGACACAAGAGCCAGATATGGTGTTGCTATTAAAGGTGTTGCTTCTACCTCCAGCTCAGTATCAGGAGTGTAATGGATGGGATTTCTAACAGGTTTAGCAGTGAGATAACATTTAACAAGCAGCACAATTCACACTAGGATAAATCACCATGTAACTGCTGGGATTGAACCCACAACCTTCTGACTCACTGGGGTGTTCACATTTACTCAATGAACCAAACCTGGAGGTGAAAGGTTCAAGGTTTGGAAACAACCCGTCTGAATGATCTAGGATTAAGACCCCCTAAAACGCTACAGCCCGACGTGGGGCTCGAACCCACGACCCTGACATTGAGAGTCTCATGCTCTACCGACTGCGCCAAAGACATAGCGCGTTAGTTTATGTTTGATAACCGTAAAGTAGCCGAAATACGCCCTGCGAGCCGGTTTCGAATCCCGCTCAATCCCTTGTATGTCAGAACACACTTATTATTTGACCATACTTTTGGGAAGGTTGTGAATCAAACCAGTGGATCATTTCAGTTCTTCACCATTCGTGATTCATTGTCTGTTTATATTATTGGACTTTGTAACAGAATCTAAATGTTCAAAGTAACTCCTGTTTTCAAATCAATGAGCTTCAGATCTTTGCCTCTGAAATGTAGTGAAGTATTAAGGAGCATGCAAGGAAGTACATCACTGGACAGTACTTCTATAGATGTACTTAATATAGAATAGTACTTAGAATATAAGTAATATGACAAATATGTATGAGGATTATTAGTTGTGCATTTATTATTATAATTACAACTTTTAATAAATGTATTCAAACTTAAGAACAAAGCATTAAGTAAATATAACAATAATTATCTCTCTGGCCTTGTAGTTAGAGCGGAGCACGACTCCTGACTTTTCCTTGTGTTTTTTTTAATTTATTTTTAATTCATTCATTTTTTTATATATATCTGTTGTAATTTATTGTCTTTTATTGTGATTGTAGTAATGTGTTTTATTACATATACAGCACTTTGGCTCGACCAAAAATCGCTTTTAAATGTGCTTTATAAATAAAACTTGATTTGATTTGATAATGAAAGTGAAATATGATGATGAAATATTCAAAACAGAAACATCCATACTTGTTTTATATGTATTTATATATTTAAAACAACAGTAAAAGAAACAACTACAATTCTTACAATATGTATAGTAAAGTGTAAAATAAAACTATACAATAAAAACAGTGCAAAATATAACAAAGTGAAAAAGTTGCACCGTTGTGGTCCTTTAAGGTGCATCCCCTCTCTTTCCCCATACCCTCTTTGCTCCAGCTCAGCCCTCCATTCCTCATCTGGCTCTCTGATTCTTTACAGGACCAAAGTACTGTAAGTGGGCTGTTGGCTTCCTGTCTTGAAAAACATGAAAAACAACTAAATAAGTTACCATAGCTATGCGGATGACACACAAATTTACGTAACAATTTCACCAGGAGATTATGCTCCAATTCAAACACTGAGTAAGTGCATTGAACAAATCAATGACTGGATGTGTCAGAACTTTCTCCAATTAAACAAAGATCAAACTGAGGTAATGGTTTTTGGAGCCAAGGCAGAACGTATACAAGTTAGCGCTGAGCTTCAGTCTGCAATGTTCAAAACAACAGATAAAGCCAGAAATCTAGGTGTAGTCATGGACTCTGACCTGAGTTTCAACAGTCACATTAAAACAGTTACTAAATCAGCCTACTATCACCTAAAGAACATATCTAGGATTAAAAGACTAATGTCACAGCAGGATTTGGAAAAACTTGTCCATGCTTTTATCTTCAGTAGACTCGACTACTGCAATGGTGTCTTTACAGGTCTCACTAAAACATCTATTAGAAAGCTGCAGCTAATTCAGAACGCCGCTGCTCGAGTCCTCACTGACACTAAGAAAGTGGATCACATCAGTCCTGTTCTGAAGTCTTTACACTGGTTCCTCACTGACACTAAGAAAGTGGATCAGTCCTGTTCTGAAGTCTTTACACTGGTTCCTCACTGACACTAAGAAAGAGGATCAGTCCAGTTCTGAAGTCTTTACACTGGTTCCTCACTGACACTAAGAAAGTGGATCAGTCCAGTTCTGAAGTCTTTACACTGGTTCCTCACTGACACTAAGAAAGTGGATCAGTCCTGTTCTGAAGTCTTTACACTGGTTCCTCACTGACACTAAGAAAGTGGATCACATCAGTCCAGTTCTGAAGTCTATACACTGGTTCCTCACTGACACTAAGAAAGTGGATCAGTCCTGTTCTGAAGTCTTTACACTGGTTCCTCACTGACACTAAGAAAGTGGATCACATCACTCCTGTTCTGAAGTCTTTACACTGGTTCCTCACTGACACTAAGAAAGTGGATCAGTCCTGTTCTGAAGTCTATACACTGGTTCCTCACTAACACTAAGAAAGTGGATCACATCACTCCTGTTCTGAAGTCTATACACTGGTTCCTCACTGACACTAAGAAAGTGGATCAGTCCTGTTCTGAAGTCTATACACTGGTTCCTCACTGACACTAAGAAAGTGGATCAGTCCAGTTCTGAAGTCTTTACACTGGTTCCTCACTGACACTAAGAAAGTGGATCAGTCCAGTTCTGAAGTCTTTACACTGGTTCCTCACTGACACTAAGAAAGTGGATCAGTCCAGTTCTGAAGTCTTTACACTGGTTCCTCACTGACACTAAGAAAGTGGATCAGTCCTGTTCTGAAGTCTTTACACTGGTTCCTCACTGACACTAAGCAAGTGGATCACATCAGTCCTGTTCTGAAGTCTTTACACTGGTTCCTCACTGACACTAAGAAAGTGGATCAGTCCTGTTCTGAAGTCTTTACACTGGTTCCTCACTGACACTAAGAAGAGGATCACTCCTGTTCTGAAGTCTTTACACTGGTTCCTCACTACACTAAGAAAGTGGATCAGTCCTGTTCTGAAGTCTTTACACTGGTTCCTCACTGACACTAAGAAAGTGGATCAGTCCAGTTCTGATGTCTTTACACTGGTTCCTCACTGACACTAAGAAAGTGGATCAGTCCTGTTCTGAAGTCTTTACACTGGTTCCTCACTGACACTAAGAAAGTGGATCAGTCCTGTTCTGAAGTCTTTACACTGGTTCCTCACTGACACTAAGAAAGTGGATCAGTCCAGTTCTGAAGTCTTTACACTGGTTCCTCACTGACACTAAGAAAGAGGATCAGTCCTGTTCTGAAGTCTTTACACTGGTTCCTCACTAACACTAAGAAAGTGGATCAGTCCTGTTCTGAAGTCTTTACACTGGTTCCTCACTGACACTAAGAAAGTGGATCAGTCCAGTTCTGAAGTCTTTACACTGGTTCCTCACTGACACTAAGAAAGTGGATCAGTCCAGTTCTGAAGTCTTTACACTGGTTCCTCACTGACACTAAGAAAGTGGATCAGTCCTGTTCTGAAGTCTTTACACTGGTTCCTCACTGACACTAAGAGAGTGGATCAGTCCTGTTCTGAAGTCTTTACACTGGTTCCTCACTGACACTAAGAAAGTGGATCAGTCCTGTTCTGAAGTCTTTACACTGGTTCCTCACTGACACTAAGAAAGTGGATCAGTCCAGTTCTGAAGTCTTTACACTGGTTCCTCACTGACACTAAGAAAGTGGATCACATCACTCCTGTTCTGAAGTATTACACTGGTTCCTCACTGACACTAAGAAAGTGGATCAGTCCAGTTCTGAAGTCTTTACACTGGTTCCTCACTGACACTAAGAAAGTGGATCAGTCCTGTTCTGAAGTCTTTACACTGGTTCCTCACTGACACTAAGAAAGTGGATCACATCACTCCTGTTCTGAAGTATTTACACTGGTTCCTCACTGACACTAAGAAAGTGGATCAGTCCTGTTCTGAAGTCTTTACACTGGTTCCTCACTAACACTAAGAAAGAGGATCAGTCCAGTTCTGAAGTCCTTACACTGGTTTCTCACTAACACTAAGAAAGTGGATCAGTCCTGTTCTGAAGTCTTTACACTGGTTCCTCACTAACACTAAGAAAGAGGATCAGTCCAGTTCTGAAGTCTTTACACTGGTTCCTCACTAACACTAAGAAAGTGGATCAGTCCAGTTCTGAAGTCTTTACACTGGTTCCTCACTGACACTAAGAAAGTGGATCAGTCCAGTTCTGAAGTCCTTACACTGGTTCCTCACTGACACTAAGAAAGTGGATCACATCAGTCCAGTTCTGAAGTCTTTACACTGGTTCCTCACTGACACTAAGAAAGTGGATCAGTCCAGTTCTGAAGTCTTTACACTGGTTCCTCACTGACACTAAGAAAGTGGATCACATCAGTCCAGTTCTGAAGTCTTTACACTGGTTCCTCACTAACACTAAGAAAGTGGATCAGTCCAGTTCTGAAGTCTTTACACTGGTTCCTCACTGACACTAAGAAAGTGGATCAGTCCAGTTCTGAAGTCTTTACACTGGTTCCTCACTGACACTAAGAAAGTGGATCACATCAGTCCAGTTCTGAAGTCTTTACACTGGTTCCTCACTGACACTAAGAAAGTGGATCAGTCCTGTTCTGAAGTCTTTACACTGGTTCCTCACTGACACTAAAAAGTGGATCAGTCCTGTTCTGAAGTCTTTACACTGGTTCCTCACTGACACTAAGAAAGTGGATCAGTCCTGTTCTGAAGTCTTTACACTGGTTCCTCACTGACACTAAGAAAGTGGATCACATCACTCCTGTTCTGAAGTCTTTACACTGGTTCCTCACTGACACTAAGAAAGTGGATCAGTCCTGTTCTGAAGTCTTTACACTGGTTCCTCACTGACACTAAGAAAGTGGATCAGTCCTGTTCTGAAGTCTTTACACTGGTTCTTCACTAACACTACGAAAGTGGATCAGTCCTGTTCTGAAGTCTTTACACTGGTTCCTCACTGACACTAAGAAAGTGGATCAGTCCTGTTCTGAAGTCTTTACACTGGTTCCTCACTGACACTAAGAAAGTGGATCAGTCCTGTTCTGAAGTCTTTACACTGGTTCCTCACTGACACTAAGAAAGTGGATCACATCAGTCCTGTTCTGAAGTCTTTACACTGGTTCCTCACTGACACTAAGAAAGTGTATCAGTCCAGTTCTGAAGTCTTTACACTGGTTCCTCACTGACACTAAGAAAGTGGATCACATCACTCCTGTTCTGAAGTCTTTACACTGGTTCCTCACTGACACTAAGAAAGTGGATCACATCACTCCTGTTCTGAAGTCTTTACACTGGTTCCTCACTGACACTAAGAAAGTGGATCAGTCCTGTTCTGAAGTCTTTACACTGGTTCCTCACTGACACTAAGAAAGTGGATCAGTCCAGTTCTGAAGTCTTTACACTGGTTCCTCACTGACACTAAGAAAGTGGATCAGTCCTGTTCTGAAGTCCTTACACTGGCTTCCTGTGTGTCAAAGAATAGATTTCAAAATATTGTTGCTGGTTTATAAAGCTTTGAATGGTTTAGGCCCAAAATACATGTCTGATCTCCTGCTAAATGATGAACCATCCAGAACTCTCAGGTCTTCAGGGACTGGTCAGCTTTCTGTCCCCAGAGTCAGAACTAAACATGGAGAAGTTCAGTTATTATGCTCCAAATATCTGGAACAAACTCCCAGAAACCTGCAGGTCCGCTGCAACTCTTACTACTTTTAAATCCAGGCTAAAGACTTTTCTTTTGCCGCTGCTTTTAATTGAACTATTCACATCTTAAAGTGCACTGTAACTTTTATCCATGTATTTTTTCTTTTAATGTTTATTTTATTATCTTTTCTTTTTAATGACTGATTTTAAATGCCATGTTCTTAATGTCTTCCATTTTTGTAAAGCACTTTGAATTGCCTTGTGTTGAAAGGTGCTATATAAATAAACTTGCCTTGGCTTGTCTTGTCTTTGTTGCAGTTTTTGCAAATGATGGCGTCTTTTTTTTGACATATTTTCTTTTGCCTGATCCAGATTGCTCCTCTCCTCTCCTCTTTCCCTGTACTGCTGTGTGGTGTACGGCACGTTACTCTGACCGGATGTTAGCGCCTGAGTAGCTGATGGCAATGGCATGTTGAGAAGCATCATCTGAGAGCCTCCAGGCACAACCTGTGAGGGTCCAGGCCAGGGAAGTCGCCTGGACCTGAAAACATTCGGGGCTTAGCCCACAGTGGCGGCGGCACTACAGTGGCATTTTTTACTGCAACACTCCCCACACGCACGCACACACACACACACACACACACACACACACACACGCACACACACAGTACACCCGCGACTGTTACAATGAATGCTCGATAATCAGCTCACGGCATATAGGCAGGGGTAAAGTGGTATTTTTTATGAGTGGGGGGCTCACCTCCTCTAGGGGGGTCCGGGGGGATGCTCCCCCGGGAAGATTTTTTTTTAAATATTGAAGTTAAATGCATCAATCTGGTGCACTTTGAGAGCAAAATGAAGAGATCTATGGATACCTCTCTCAACACCCATATGAAGCAGAACTGGAAACAGATGTACTTTTTCTTATGGATATTTTACTAATCACTCCCCTTTTAAACTCTATTCTTGTTTTACTGCCATATAGTATTTCATAACTGTTTTTCCTTTATTCTCTTTTTTTTAATAACTATAATGATCATATGAAGGTGTGCCGCGGAAATAATCTTTGAATAATTTGTGACCAAACCGTTGAGACCCACTGAGATAACTTAGACTAAAGTTAAGTATCTAAACACTCAGAGAATCCTTTAGCTCACCTGAGTCTCTCAGTCTGAGAGGAGAGGACTCTCCTCCAGCTTCTTGTGGAACAAACAGCTCCTTATGTCCGTTAGTGCAGCTAGCTAACCAGATGCTAACAACACGGTCCATGCTGGCACCTCCCTCCCTCCCCCTCTCTCCCTCTCTCCCTCTCTCTCTCTCTCTCACATGCGCTATTGCCACACACACACACAGAGCCGAGCTTGAATGACACAAGCACACGTTTATTTCCATGCAACTCTCTGATTGGTCTGGTGTCATGCCTCTGTTGCATTCACTGAACACGGGAAATTACAGTGCTGCCGTCCTCTCTTGTGTCATGATGAGGTTCACGTAAAGCACGGTTAATGTATTATATTATTGAGGGAGAATTGTCCGGGGCTACAGAAAAAACATTCGGGGCTAAAGCCCCGGATGCCCAGGCCAGGCGACGCCACTGGTCCAGGCACTTGAGGAAGCTGCACAGATGGTACCATGTATGGTGTTGGTGCAAGGAAGGGAAGAGCGTAGTGTGGAGGTGGTGGTGGGACCTGGGAGATGGCCACTGGCTGGGATCTGTTCTGGAGCTTTGGCTCACAGCAGTGTTTGGTGGCAGAACAAAGGTGTGAGGCTCAGCCAGACTGCCAGGATACAGAGATGTCCCTTTCTGCATCGCCACAAGAAGCTGCTCAGGTCCAGCCATGGGAGCGTGAGGAGCGGGGATACCCTGCTTCAGGACCTGCTGTTCCTGAGACCTGCAGCGCCTGCTGAACCTGCGGAAACATGAAACAATCAATATTAATGAACAAAATGGAATATTTGTAATGAAAAAAAGTTGGGATCATTTTATTGGGTAAGTATTGCAGTGTAAGTATACATGTTTTGCAGTATATGCAGTATGCTTAGTTACTCACCATTTGTGACAGTTGCAACATTCACTTCTGGGAGCTGGATGGTGGTCTCAGTCATCACCTTGGCGTTGGTGATCACGCACTCTCGGATGTGCTTATAAGCACGTATCAATGTCACCATTGTGAACCGTGAGACCCTCTTTCCCTCGCAGCGCACAGTTTTTTTGTAGAGGTCACAGGGCCTTCTGAAGATGGCCTCCACCACTCTGTTGCAGTCTGGCCACTGTGCAGGACTGTGAGCCCCAACGAAGCACCTGTCAATCCAACAGAATACTTATTATTATGAATTACTAAAGATTGAGATGTATTTGTACTTTTCTGTAATTGTACTTCCCTAAAGTTATGGGGGAAACCCAGAAAGTGTTGTTCTGCTTTATTCCATCGGACACACACACTTGCTTACTGTATGTCTCTTATGTAATTGTTTGTTTTGGACCCAAGAAAGGAAAGGTGGTGTTCAAGTTAATAAGGATCCTTTAATAAACTTGACTACACTTATTAAGGTGAAGACAGTATTTCAGACAGTTTCAGTCATGTTTAAATGTTGCTAGAGAGCAGGTGCTTTCCTGGGGAGAAAAAAGTTCACATTTCTATTGGCTGGGCGAATTACAAACCACGCCCCGTAAAACTCTGAAAGGTTTTGTGAAGCCGCCATTGTATTTGCTGGCATTAGCATTATTAGCATTAGCATTAGCCCAGTGCACAACGCAGAGAGAATAACTTATGGCAACACAAAAAAACATGGGAGCGGTGGAGATGAGGAGGTGTCGGCGTTCTGGTGATTTACTCTGAAGGCTTCAGTAGAAGCTGCTGGGAGTCCCAGCAGCTTCTACTGAAGCCTTCCCCAACTCCGGGGACTTCCGGCCGGGGACTCCGGGTGGCAGTATACGCCGTGAAGTGGTTTGCTGGCCTGCCAGTAAACCCAAAGCAGAAGAAGAAGAAGTGACGTCAGCGGCTTCATTTGCCTAATCTTCCCTCAGGGAAATTATTCCGGTGTGAACGCCATCGGCTCTTTAGTTCCATGGGGGAACTAAGTGCTGGGAACTAAGTGCTGGGAACTAAGTGCTGGGTAACTAAGTGCTGGGAACTAAGTGCTGGGAACTAAGTGCTGGGTACTAAGTGCTGGGAACTAAGTGCTGGGTACTAAGTGCTGGGAACTAAGTGCTGGGACTAAGTGCTGGGAACTAAGTGCTGGGAACTAAGTGCTGGGTACTAAGTGCTGGGTACTAAGTGCTGGGAACTAAGTGCTGGGAACTAAGTGCTGGGTACTAAGTGCTGGGACTAAGTGCTGGGAACTAAGTGCTGGGTACTAAGTGCTGGGTACTAAGTGCTGGGACTAAGTGCTGGGAACTAAGTGCTGGGTACTAAGTGCTGGGAACTAAGTGCTGGGTACTAAGTGCTGGGTAACTAAGTGCTGGGAACTAAGTGCTGGGTACTAAGTGCTGGGAACTAAGTGCTGGGTACTAAGTGCTGGGAACTAAGTGCTGGGTACTAAGTGCTGGGAACTAAGTGCTGGGAACTAAGTGCTGGGTACTAAGTGCTGGGTACTAAGTGCTGGGAACTAAGCTGGGACTAAGTGCTGGGAACTAAGTGCTGGGAACTAAGTGCTGGGACTAAGTGCTGGGTACTAAGTGCTGGGAACTAAGTGCTGGGAACTAAGTGCTGGGAACTAAGTGCTGGGAACTAAGTGCGGCAAAGTACTCCGGTGTGAAAGCGGCTAATGTAACAGACATGTACTTAAAAGGTAAAATACCATTGAACAGATTATAAAGCTTGAAGTTGTAGCTTTTAATGTAAGATTAAGTTATAATGTAAGGTAATAGTAAGATGTTAATGCAATGTGTGTGTGGGACTCAAGGGCGTAAATGAATATTTTCCAACCTGAGGGTCAGTGGTTCAACTCCCAGCATGCTCTATTGTTTTGTTATTTTACCTCACTGAGCTGCCGGGGAGGAACTCTTTCAAAGTTCTTTCAAAATAATATCTGTCGCAATCTCTCGTAAAAACGTTTTTAATTGTGGTGTAAAAAATGGAAAAAGGTAGAAAGATATTTAGGCTTAATTCTTTTCTAAAGGACATATTCAGGTAATCAATCAGGTATACAATGATTAGACAGATAGATTTGGCACAAAGTCATGTAAGAAAAGTACAAATGCTTCTTCTTATTTCACATGTTTTTATTCTACAGTTTCAAAGGCAGGTAATGCAGTTTACAGAATTCATCAGATAATCTCAATGACGCGTTGGAAGAGCTGTTTCAGTAGCAAGGCAAGGCAAGGCAAGGCAAGTTTATTTATATAGCACCTTTCAACACAAGGCAATTCAAAGTGCTTTACAAAAATGGAAGACATTAAGAAAATGGCATTTAAAATCAGTCATTAAAAAGAAAAGATAATAAAAGAAACATTAAAAGAAAAAATACATGGATAAAAGTTACAGTGCAGTTTAAGATGTGAATAGTTCAATTAAAAGCAGCGGCAAAAAGAAAAGTCTTCAGCCTGGATTTAAAAGTAGTAAGAGTTGCAGCGGACCTGCAGGTTTCTGGGAGTTTGTTCCAGATGGAGCATAATAACTGAACTTCTCCATGTTTAGTTCTGACTCTGGGGACAGAAAGTTGACCAGTCCCTGAAGACCTGAGAGTTCTGGATGGTTCATCATTTAGCAGGAGGTCAGACATGTATTTAGCAATGAAAACATTTACAGAAAAAGATGCAATGATCACAATCTGATAAAACAGTGTATACCATCCCCTAAAACATATACATGTATAACATTAAAGGTCTCCTATCATGCTATTTTTAGGCATATAGTATGGGTCTCAGATATATAAAAAATATAAAAACATGTCTATGATGTGTTTTGCTCAAAATACCAAACAGATCATCCATTTAGAAATCCATATAGGGCTGCACGATATTGGGAAAAACTGACATTGCAATATTTCCCCTGCGATATGAAAAAATACAGGAATTGAAGAACCTTTTCTTTTGTCCGCAAACCGTCCTTTCTTGAACTTTAATGCTATACAATTGGTATTTGTTAACTATATTTAACCGGATGAAGGATTTTAGTCACGGACGTCTGGATCTTAAGTTATCAGAGCAACAAGCTGAGCTAGCTCGGTTAGCAGCGCCGAACTGGAACACATGAAACGACTTCATTCAGTGTTTCTACCTTTAATCACCGGGTCCGTTTAGCTTTGGAGATTTGATTGTGATTGGTGGTTTGCTGTCACTCACTCAAGGACCCCTGACATGAGTTTTCCTTTTGTAGCAAGCAGCAAAGTAATTGCAACATGACGTGTTTGAGTTAATTTGCCTACTTAATATCGTACGTCCTAAAAAAAGAATCGCACGTCCTGCCATGTGACTATCGAGCATGCGCATATCGCGATTATCGTCACGACACGTTATATCGTGCAGCCCTAACATCCATCATATCCCTATATTTCAGCCCTGCTAGAGAACTGCTGATTCTGGGTCCTTAGCTTTAAAAAGAAAATAGAGGATGTGGAGCTAATGCCTGCTCAGGCTGATTGACAGGAGAGATGATCAGAGGCGCAGAGTTCTGACCACTCGGGTTGTTACAAGGACCAAAGAGTGGGTAGAGTTTCTCTTTGAAGCAGCAGCCAGTGAAGGAGTAGATCAGAGCTGCAGTATCAACATCATAAAAGGAGACCAGACCCTCCTCATAATCCACAAACACCCCCACCTTCTGAGGCGGAGACTCAGGCGAAGAGAGACGGACTCCAGGACCAGCAAGAGCTTTGTACTCATTTCCATTCCTCAACCATATCGTCCAGTAACCTTTCGGAGGAGTCAGTGAGATCTTCCCCTTCCTGTTGATCGACTCTCTGGCCACTCCTAGATCCCAGTCCGTCTTCCCTTTGACCTGAACCTCGTAATAAAGTCTTCCTGAAGAGAAACTCTGCTTTGCTAAAATATTAGCACAAGAATCAAATCTCTTTGGATTGTCTGGGAGACTCTTCTCCACGTCACCATGTCTCACTTGTTTTCCATCATCAGACAGGACGAGGTTGGGATTTGCTGTATCAGGATCAAGAGTCACCTCCACCTCATACCGCTGGACCCTCTTCAGCTCCACCTCGAGAGCAGCTTCTTCATCTGTTTGACGAGTGCTGATGCAGTTTGATCACAGCTCCCCTCACAGTCCCCTCATATGAAGGTGACGGACCCTGACTTCTGTCCAGTTCTTGGTGGGTGGAGCAGCGCTCAGGGACCTGAAGCTTTGGAGGAGGTGGAGCTGGTCTTCAGAGCGTGAGAGCTGCTCCACCTCAGAGCTCCTCTTCTTCAGCTCAGAGATGTCCTGTTCCAGCTCTCTGATGAAGCCTTCAGCCTGGTCCTCTGTCTCTCTCTGCTTCTCTTTGATGGTGTCGATGAGCTCGGCCTGGTTTCTCTCAACAGACTCCTTCAGAGCGGTGAAGACCTGAACACCATCTGCTATCTCTCTGTCTGCTCCTTCCTTACTGAGCTCCACTGAGCGATTCATCTCCTGAATCTTCAGTCGTCTCTTCTGGATCATCTGCTGAATGTCAGCGTCTGTCTTCCGCAGCTCAGCCTTCTTTCCTTCATATCCTTCTTTCAGAGGAACAACATCATGCATCTTGTGGTCTAGAACAGTGCAGAGCATGCAGACACACACCTGGTCGGTCTTACAGAACAGCTCCAGCAGTTTATCGTGCTTCACACACGTCCTGCCTTCCAGGTTCTCCTCAGGGTAAATCAGCTGATGTCTTTTAAGCCTGTCTTTTTCAGGTGAGGCTCCAGGTGAGTCTCGCAGTAGGACTGCAGACACACCAGGCAGGACTTCAGGGCCTTCAGTCTGGTTCCAGTGCAGACGTCACAGGGAACTTCTCCTGGTTGGACAACGTGTTGCTCTGAGCTGCTGCTGCTGCTGCTGCTGCTGGCTTCCTGTTGAGCTGACTGTCTGAACTGAGCAGCCATCTCAGAGATGAACGTGTTGACGCGCAGCTCAGGCTTTATGTTGAACGCCTCTTTGCAGTTGGGACACTGACACCGGACATCAGTATCCCAGTGTAGAGAGATGCAGGCTTTACAGAAGTTGTGTCCACATGGTGTGCTGACTGGATCAGTGAACACATCCAGACAGATGGAGCACAGAAACTGATCTTCAGTCAGCAGACAGCTGGCAGCAGACATGTCTGTAAGAACACAATGGGTAGAAAAAAAACAACGTTTTAACAAATCGTAGTAGAGAATACGGTATGCAGACTGGATGTAATAAAGCTGACACTAAAAGTTCACTGTTTGCTTTAAAAGTGAAATACTATCCATAATGTGTTAAACATTTAGATCACTGCCTGGCCTCTCTCTAACGCGGCTCACAGTTCGCCTCGACAGTTCGCCTCGACAGTTTCGGACGTCGCCCATGCTTTCATCGGCCCATGGGTGGCGCGCTTCGGGACCCCGTCTGGCCTCCCCCTGTCCACGGCTCATTCCTCCCGAGGACTTCGTGCCCGCCGCCGCTGCGCGTTGCCTGCGGCCGGGCTGCGCTCCTTCCTGCTGGGGCCCACCGGGTTATTCATGCCCGTCCCCACGTCGCGGCTCAGCGACCCAGCTTTCTACGACGGCGGATGTTCTTTGTTCGCCTCAACGCCTACCTAGGCCCCCCGGCGGCGGCCCGTTCCATGGCCCGGCCCTCACTGCAACCCCACCCTCCTCGGCCCCTGTGGTGCTTCCTCCCGGACGCGAGGATTGTGTCATGTTTGAATTCTGGGGGGTGTTGGAGTGATCACTAATTTACTCATGTTACATAATTCACCATGGAACTACGGGTTGGGGGTATTGTTCCGCACGGACACTTATGCTTACTGTACCTCCGGGGTATATACTGGGTGTTTCTCAATGTCGAGTACGCTTGCTTGGTAGCACATGTCTGCCGAGCATCTTGCTTCAGAAGCGAGTCAAGAATACTTCCTGACATTCGGAAAACAAAGAGAGGAACAGGCTAGCAAGTGTGCAGGTGTGCGTCATATGAGAGGCCCCGTCTTACATCTTCCGCCACAGATTTGGGGAAATTGGTCCGTGCGCAAAGCATTGTGGGGATTTTAAGACCGCGAAGTCTACTCATGTGCACACTCGATATTTCTCCAAACGGAGTACCAGGGGCGTCGCCTGGACCTGAAAAACATTCGGGGCTTAGCCCACAGTGGCGGCGGCACTACAGTGGCATTTTTTACTGCAAACACTCCCCACACGCACACACACAGTACACCCGCGACTGTTACAATGAAGGCTCGATAATCAGCTCACGGCATATAGGCAGGGGTAAGTGGTATTTTTTATGAGTGGGGGGCTCACCTCCTTCTAGGGGGGTCCGGGATGCCCCCGGGAATTTTTTTTTTTAAATATTAAAGTTAAAAGCATCAATCTGGTGCACTTTGAGAGCAAAATGAAGAGATCTATGGATACCTCTCTCAACACCCATATGAAGCAGAACTGTAAACAGATTACTTTTTCTTTATGGATATTTTACTAATCACTCCCATTTAAACTCTATTCTTGTTTTACTGCCATATAGTATTTCATAACTGTTTTTCCTTTATTCTCTTTTTTTTTTAATAACTATAATGATCATATGAAGGTGTGCCGCGGAAACAATTTTGAATAATTTGTGACCAAACCGTTTGAGACCCACTGAGATAACTTAGACTAAAGTTAAGTATCTAAACACTCAGAGAGTCCTTTAGCTCACTTGAGTCTCTCAGTCTGAGAGGAGAGGACTCTCCTCCAGCTTGTTGTGGAACAAACAGCTCCTTATGTCCGTTAGTGCAGCTAGCTAACCAGATGCTAACAACAAGGTCCCTGCTGGCACCTCCCTCCCTCCCCCTCTCTCTCTCTCTCTATCACACTAAATGCGCTATTGCCACACACACACACAGAGCCGAGCTTGAATGACACAAGCACACGTTTTTTCCATGCAACTCTCTGATTGGTCTGGTGTCATGCCTCTGTTGCATTCACTGAACACGGGAAATTACAGTGCTGCCGTCCTCTCTTGTGTCATGATGAGGTTCACGTAAAGCACGGTTATGTATTATATTATTGAGGGAGAATTGTCCGGGGCTACAGAAAAAACATTCGGGGCTAAAGCCCGGATGCCCAGGCCAGGCGACGCCACTGCGGAGTACGCGGGCTCGGTAGATTTCCAAGTATGCTGGAGATTGGAACAGTACTTCGGCGGCACTCGATGACGTAGTATGCTTGAAATAGTGGCTCTGAAGCAGCTTTACTCGCGATTGAGAAACACCCACTGTGTCCTCCTTCCTTCTCTTTCTCTTCTCTACTCGGACTGCAAGCCAGCAACATGTGCTTTTCTGCTCCTCAATAAAGTAACCTTTTGCACCTTCGATGCACCGCCTCCAACTCCTATCTACACTACAATATATATATATATATTATATATATATATATATATATATATATATCTTTTAAACACATACGACACTAAGAATACAATTGAACAGAGTAAAAGGCAATCAGAGTATAAGACATCATATGTATAAATATGATTATGAATGATATATGATACTTTGACACAACACTGCTTTAAAAAGACAGACAGCAGTAACTACAGTGAAGTTGAGAGGTTATAAGCAGGGGTGCACATAACTTTTCATGAGCGTGCTCAACTGTTGGCCGGAGCCTCGCAGCGGGGTTACTGCGGAGCCCATAAAGCAGAGACCGGTACGCAAATGCGCCTTTTTTCAAATGATCCGGTGCTCTTTTTTTGGCGGGCGTGCGCATGCGCACCTGTTATGTGCAGCCCTGGTTATAAGATCAAGGCTGCTGACCAAAGTGTATAACAGTTAAATAAGTTGTACAATGTCAATGTTGTGCCTTTACAGACTACACAAAGAGAGACCTCCCAAACAATCTGAGCTAGGCTCGTTAGCTGTTAGCAGGCCTGGGCTAACTGCAGTTACTGTTCTTTGTCTCATGTTTAGTGAGTCGTTGTGTCTCTGTAGTGAACTCACCAGAGTTTGCAGAGGTTCTGCTGTGTTGTTGAGAAGAAGCTGCTGGATTCAGTTGTTCTTCAGAGAAACGGAGACGCGGTCTGGACTGCAGCTCTGCTCACACTAACTTTCACTTTCGTTTCTGTGAAGTTGAAGCTCTCGTGTTTCAGTGCAGCTCTGTGAGGGTGTATCACTCAATGGGGAGGACATTAAAGGGGACCTATCATGCTGTGTGGAGAAAGAGATTCAACTGAGTCAGCAGAAGATCTGGGCTATTAAATATTAAAAAACTGGTAAAATCAGAGGTGAGAAGTACTCAGATATTGTACTTGAGTAAAGGTAGAAGTACTCAGATCTTGTACTTGAGTAAAAGTAGAAGTACTCAGATCTTGTTCTTGAGTAAAGGTAGAAGTACTCAGCTCTTGTACTTGAGTAAAAGTAGAAGTACTCAGATCTTGTACTTGAGTAAAAGTAGAAGTATCAGATATGTACTTGAGTAAAGTAGAAGTACTCAGATATTGTACTGAGTAAATGTAGAAGTAGAAGATCTTGTTCTTGAGTAAAAGTAAAATGTATTGAATAAAAAAAATGTTTTGCAAAATAAAACATTTAAGTAATTACACTTTGCTATAAAATAATAAATATATGATTATTGCTCAGTGGATAAGCGCAATGTCCATATTCAGATCATTGTAGAACATTACAGGCTGTATATGTAGCCTATATAAAAAAATATATGTCTAGTCATAAATCATGATTAAAAATAAAAAGTTGCTTGAAGAATATTCACAAAGATTAAGCAATTGCAATTGAAAGGAAAATCCTTAAAGCAAAGCCCTTTATAACTTAAAAATATGTTATTATGTAGTAAACCCACCAGGGAAGTGTGTGATGGGGATTTTTGTAGAACTGACTTTATGACAGGGATGTTATTTAATATTGCATTGCAGTCTGCTTACTAGTTAAAGAAAGAACAATTGAAACGAGCTACACGGACTTGAGTGCTACAGGATTTAATGGTTTTAAAATTGTCACATTATTGGAAAATTAGAAAAGAGGATTCGTGTGGTGGATGTTTTTATTAAAATAGAAACGACACATGACAACCTTTCTTACATCTTCATATGGCTCTCAGTTGAATATACTTTTAAAAGAAACATAAAACATGGATTAAATCCCATAAATAACCAAATTAAAACAAATGACAACACCATTTATAGATTTAACATAAACTCGTTGCATTTATCATCTGGTTGTGTTTACTTTTAAATCCGGTTGTGTTTACTGTACAAGTTGTGAGAGACGTTGGTGTTGAGCAACAACAGAAGGTGGCGGTAATGCACTATTAAGCTGTTTGCCAACCGCCATTAAAAACAACCCCAAAAAGAGAAGAAGGAGGCGTGACGTCACCACGTTTTACGTCAGTTGTTTGTGTTCTTCCTGAGAGAGCTAACTAGCTCCGTAAATGATGATACAAAAAAACGATGGATTAAATCATATAAAAACAAAGTTTAAACAAATGACAACGCCATTAATATTTAAGACATCAACTCGTTACATGTCTCATCTAAAGCGTTACATCTGGTTGTGTTACTTTAAATCCCGTTGTGTTTACAAGTTGTGAGAGCCGTTGGTGTTGAGAGACAGCAGAAACAATGATGGCGTCCAGTTACACCGCAAAAGAGGAGGACGGACACATCACGGTGTCCGGACCCGGGGCTCTGAGGAGCAGGAAGCCGGAGAACACGGCCTTTAAGCAGCAGAGACTCCCGGCCTGGCAGCCCATCCTCACCGCGGGCACCGTGCTGCCTGCCTTCTTCATTATCGGACTGCTCTTCATCCCCATCGGCATCGGACTCTTCGTCACCTCCAACAACATCAAGGAGTTCGAGGTGACATGTTGGTGTTAAATCAGTCATATAACCGTTATAATAACCAGAGGCGGGAGAAGTACTCAGATATGTACTTTAGTTACAGTAGAAGTACTCAGATCTGTACTTTAGTTACAGTAGAAGTACTCAGATCTGTACTTTAGTTACAGTAGAAGTACTCAGATCTGTACTTTAGTTACAGTAGAAGTACTCAGATCTAGTACTTGAGTAAAAGTAGAAGTACTCAGATCCTGTAGTAAAACTAGAAGTACTCAGATCTTGTACTTGAGTAAAAGTAGAAGTACTCATATCTTGTTGTAAAAGTAGAAGTAGAAGTACTCAGATCTTGTACTTGAGTAAAAGTAGAAGTACTCAGATCTTGTACTTGAGTAAAGTAGAAGTACTCATATCTTGTTGTAAAAGTAGAAGTAGAAGTACTCAGATCTTGTACTTGAGTAAAAGTAGAAGTACTCGGATCTAGTACTTGAGTAAAAGTAGAAGTACTCAGATCCTGTAGTAAAGTAGAAGTACTCAGATCTTGTTAAGGTAGAAGTACTCAGATCTTGTACTTGAGTAAAAGTAGAAGTACTCAGATCTTGTTAAGGTAGAAGTACTCAGATCTTGTACTTGAGTAAAAGTAGAAGTACTCATATCTTGTTGTAGAAGTAGAAGTACTCAGATCTTGTACTTCATAAAAGTAGAAGTACCTGAGAGTAGGAATACTCTCTTACAGTAAGAGTCCTGCATTCAAAATGTTACTCACTCAAGTAAAAGTATTATCATAAAAATATAGTTAAAGTAGCGACAGTAAAAGTCATTGTGCAGATTGGCCCATTTCAGTGCAGCTCGTTTGAATGACTTTGTGGAAGGCGACCTGAAGCTATGGTTTTGCAGAGTTCTGTATGGATAACATTTCCCTGTGTGTTTTCAGATTGATTACACAGGAGTAGATGCTTCCAGTCCGTGCTTCAACTGCTCCCAGAGCTTCAGCTGGAACAGCAGCCGGCCGTGCACCTGCTCCATCCCCTTCTACCTGGAGCAGCCGTACGAGGTGAGAGACACAACACAGAGGTGGGAGGTAGTGGAGTACAAATACTTCCTTACTGTATTTAAAGGTCACCTATTCTGCAAAATCCACTTCTTCATGTCTCTTCATCAACATGTGTCCCCTCTTCTTCATGTCTCTTCTACATCAACATGTGTCCCTCTTCTTCATGTCTCTTCTACATCAACATGTGTCCCCTCTTCTTCATGTCTCTTCTACATCAACATGTGTCCCCTCTTCTTCATGTCTCTTCTACATCAACATGTGTCCCCTCTTCTTCATGTCTCTTCTACATCAACATGTGTCCCCTCTTCTTCATGTCTCTTCTACATCAACATGTGTCCCCTCTTCTTCATGTCTCTTCTACATCAACATGTGTCCCCTCTTCTTCATGTCTCTTCTTCATCAACATGTGTCCCCTCTTCTTCATGTCTCTTCTACATCAACATGTGTCCCCTCTTCTTCATGTCTCTTCTTCATCAACATGTGTCCCCTCTTCTTCATGTCTCTTCTACATCAACGTGTCCCCTCTTCTTCATGTCTCTTCTCCATCAACATGTGTCCCCTCTTCTTCATGTCTCTTCTTCATCAACATGTGTCCCCTCTTCTTCATGTCTCTTCTTCATCAACATGTGTCCCTCTTCTTCATGTCTCTTCTTCATCAACATGTGTCCCCTCTTCTTCATGTCTCTTCTTCATCAACATGTGTCCCCTCTTCTTCATGTCTCTTCTACATCAACATGTGTCCCCTCTTCTTCATGTCTCTTCTTCATCAACATGTGTCCCCTCTTCTTCATGTCTCTTCTTCATCAACATGTGTCCCCTCTTCTTCATGTCTCTTCTTCATCAACATGTGTCCCCTCTTCTTCATGTCTCTTCTACATCAACATGTGTCCCCTCTTCTTCATGTCTCTTCTACATCAACATGTGTCCCCTCTTCTTCATGTCTCTTCTACATCACATGTGTCCCCTCTTCTTCATGTCTCTTCTACATCAACATGTGTCCCCTCTTCTTCATGTCTCTTCTACATCAACATGTGTCCCCTCTTCTTCATGTCTCTTCTACATCAACATGTGTCCCCTCTTCTTCATGTCTCTTCTACATCAACATGTGTCCCCTCTTCTTCATGTCTCTTCTACATCAACATGTGTCCCCTCTTCTTCATGTCTCTTCTACATCAACATGTGTCCCCTCTTCTTCATGTCTCTTCTTCATCAACATGTGTCCCTCTTCTTCATGTCTCTTCGACATCAACATGTGTCCCCTTCTTCATGTCTCTTCTACATCAACATGTGTCCCCTCTTCTTCATGTCTCTTCGACATCAACATGTGTCCCCTCTTCTTCATGTCTCTTCTACATCAACATGTGTCCCTCTTCTTCATGTCTCTTCTACATCAACATGTGTCCCCTCTTCTTCATGTCTCTTCTACATCAACATGTGTCCCCTCTTCTTCATGTCTCTTCTTCATCAACATGTGTCCCCTCTTCTTCATGTCTCTTCGACATCAACATGTGTCCCCTCTTCTTCATGTCTCTTCTACATCAACATGTGTCCCCTCTTCTTCATGTCTCTTCTACATCAACATGTGTCCCCTCTTCTTCATGTCTCTTCTTCATCAACATGTGTCCCCTCTTCTTCATGTCTCTTCTACATCAACATGTGTCCCTCTTCTTCATGTCTCTTCTTCATCAACATGTGTCCCCTCTTCTTCATGTCTCTTCGACATCAACATGTGTCCCCTCTTCTTCATGTCTCTTCTACATCAACATGTGTCCCTCTTCTTCATGTCTCTTCTTCATCAACATGTGTCCCCTCTTCTTCATGTCTCTTCTACATCAACATGTGTCCCCTCTTCTTCATGTCTCTTCTTCATCAACATGTGTCCCCTCTTCTTCATGTCTCTTCGACATCAACATGTGTCCCCTCTTCTTCATGTCTCTTCTACATCAACATGTGTCCCCTCTTCTTCATGTCTCTTCTTCATCAACATGTGTCCCCTCTTCTTCATGTCTCTTCTACATCAACATGTGTCCCTCTTCTTCATGTCTCTTCGACATCAACATCACTTCCAGTGATCCAGATTTGTCTTTGATCCACAGAGCAACGTCTACGTGTATTACGGCCTCTCCAACTTCTACCAAATCACCGTCGCTACGTCAAGTCCAGAGACGACAGCCAGCTGAATGGAGACCCAAATCTCTGATGGTGAGACGCGGTGAAACACTGACTTAGTGAAACACTGACGCGGTGAAACACTGACGTAGTGAAACACTGACGTAGTGAAACACTGACTTAGTGAAACACTGACGTAGTGAAACACTGACTTAGTGAAACACTGACGTGGTGAAACACTGACGTAGTGAAACACTGACGTGGTGAAACACTGACGTGGTGAACACTGACGTAGTGAAACACTGACTTAGTGAAACACTGACGTAGTGAAACACTGACGTGGTGAAACGCTGACGTGGTGAAACACTGACGTAGTGAAACACTGACGTAGTGAAACACTGACGTAGTGAAACACTGACGTGGTGAAACGCTGACGTGGTGAAACACTGACGTAGTGAAACACTGACGTATGAACACTGACGTAGTGAAACGCTGACTTAGTGAAACGCTGACGTGGTGAAAACACTGACGTGGTGAAACACTGACGTGGTGGAAACACTGACGTGGTGAACACTGACGTGGTGAAACACTGACGTGGTGAAACACTGACGTAGTGAAACACTGACTTAGTGAAACACTGACGTGGTGAAACGCTGACGTGGTGAAACACTGACGTAGTGAAACACTGACGTAGTGAAACACTGACGTAGTGAAACACTGACTTAGTGAAACGCTGACGTGGTGAAACACTGACGTGGTGAAACACTGACGTGGTGAAACACTGACGTGGTGAAACACTGACGTGGTGAAACACTGACGTGGTGAAACACTGACGTGGTGAAACACTGACGTGGTGAAACACTGACGTGGTGAAACACTGACGTGTGAAACACTGACGTGGTGAAACACTGACGTGGTGAAACACTGACGTGGTGAAACACTGACGTGGTGAAACACTGACGTGGTGAAACACTGACGTGGTGAAACGCTGACGTGGTGAAACGCTGACGTGGTGAAACGCTGACGTGGTGAAACGCTGACGTGGTGAAACGCTGACGTGGTGAAACGCTGACGTGGTGAAACGCTGACGTGGTGAAACGCTGACGTGGTGACACGCTGACGTGGTGAAACGCTGACGTGGTGAAACGCTGACGTGGTGAAACGCTGACGTGGTGAAACGCTGACGTGGTGAAACGCTGACGTGGTGAAACGCTGACGTGGTGAACGCTGACGTGGTGAAACGCTGACGTGGTGAAACGCTGACGTGGTGAAACGCTGACGTGGTGAAACGCTGACGTGGTGACACGCTGACGTGGTGACACGCTGACGTGGTGAAACGCTGACGTGGTGAAACGCTGACGTGTGACACGCTGACGTGGTGAAACGCTGACGTGGTGAAACGCTGACGTGGTGAAACACTGACGTGGTGAAACACTGACGTGGTGAACACTGACTTGGTGAAACACTGACGTGGTGAAACACTGACGTGGTGAAACACTGACGTTGGTGACACTGACGTGGTGAAACACTGACGTAGTGAAACACTGACGTGGTGACACACTGACGTGGTGACCACTGACGTGGTGAAACACTGACGTGGTGAAACACTGACGTGGTGAAACACTGACGTGGTGAAACACTGACGTGGTGAAACACTGACGTGGTGAAACACTGACGTGGTGACACACTGACGTGGTGAAACACTGACGTGGTGAAACACTGACGTGGTGAAACACTGACGTGGTGACACACTGACGTGGTGACACACTGACGTGGTGAAACGCTGACGTGGTGACACGCTGACGTGGTGAAACGCTGACGTGGTGAAACGCTGACGTATTGAAACGCTGACGTGGTGAAACGCTGACGTGGTGAAACGCTGACGTGGTGAAACGCTGACGTGGTGAAACGCTGACGTGGTGAAACGCTGACGTGGTGAAACGCTGACGTGGTGACACGCTGACGTGGTGAAACGCTGACGTGGTGAAACGCTGACGTGGTGAAACGCTGACGTGGTGAAACGCTGACGTGGTGACACGCTGACGTGGTGAAACGCTGACGTGGTGAAACACTGACGTGGTGAAACACTGACGTGGTGAAACACTGACTTGGTGAAACACTGACGTGGTGAAACACTGACGTGGTGAAACACTGACGTGGTGACACACTGACGCGGTGAAACACTGACGTGGTGAAACACTGACGTGGTGAAACACTGACGTGGTGAAACACTGACGTGGTGAAACACTGACGTGGTGACACACTGACGCGGTGAAAACACTGACGCGGTGAAACACTGACGTGGTGAAACACTGACGTGGTGAAACACTGACGTGGTGACACACTGACGTGGTGACACACTGACGTGGTGAAACACTGACGTAGTGAAACACTGACGTGGTGACACACTGACGCGGTGAAACACTGACGTGGGACACACTGACGTGGTGAAACACTGACGTAGTGAAACACTGACGCGGTGACACGCTGACGCGGTGAAACGCTGACGCGGTGAAACGCTGACGCGGTGAAACGCTGACGCGGTGAAACACTGACGCGGTGACACACTGACGCGGTGAAACACTGACGTAGTGAAACACTGACGCGGTGACACGCTGACGCGGTGAAACGCTGACGCGGTGAAACGCTGACGCGGTGAAACGCTGACGGGTGAAACGCTGACGCGGTGAAACGCTGACGCGGTGAAACGCTGACGCGGTGAAACGCTGACGTATTGAAACGCTGACGCGGTGAAACGCTGACGCGGTGAAAACGCTGACGCGGTGAAACGCTGACGCGGTGAAACGCTGACGCGGTGAAACGCTGACGCGTGAAACACTGACGCGGTGACACACTGACGCGGTGAAACACTGACGTAGTGAAACACTGACGTGGTGACACGCTGACGTGGTGAAACGCTGACGTGGTGACACGCTGAATGGTGACACGCTGACGTGGTGAAACGCTGACGTGGTGACACGACTGACGTGGTGAAACGCTGACGTGGTGAAACGCTGACGTATTGAAACGCTGACGTGGTGAAACGCTGACGTGGTGAAACGCTGACGTGGTGAAACGCTGACGTGGTGAAACGCTGACGTGGTGAACGCTGACGTGGTGAAACGCTGACGTGGTGACACGCTGACGTGGTGAAACGCTGACGTGGTGAAACGCTGACGTGGTGAAACGCTGACGTGGGAAACGCTGACGTGGTGACACGCTGACGTGGTGAAACACTGACGTGGTGAAACACTGACGTGGTGAAACACTGACGTGGTGAAACACTGACGTGGTGAAACACTGACTTGGTGAAACACTGACGTGGTGAAACACTGACGTGGTGAAACACTGACGTGGTGAAACACTGACGTGGTGAAACACTGACGTGGTGAAACACTGACGTGGTGAAACACTGACGTGGTGACACACTGACGTGGTGAAACACTGACGTGGTGAAACACTGACGTGGTGAAACACTGACGTGGTGAAACACTGACGTGGTGAAACACTGACGTGGTGAAACACTGACGTGGTGACACACTGACGTGGTGAAACACTGACGTGGTGAAACACTGACGTGGTGAAACACTGACGTGGTGACACACTGACGTGGTGACACACTGACGTGGTGAAACACTGACGTGGTGAAACACTGACGTGGTGACACACTGACGCGGTGAAAACTGACGCGGGGAAACACTGACGCGGTGAAACACTGACGTGGTGAAACACTGACGTGGTGACACACTGACGTGGTGACACACTGACGTGGTGAAACACTGACGTAGTGAAACACTGACGTGGTGACACACTGACGCGGTGAAACGCTGACGCGGTGACACGCTGACGCGGTGAAACACTGACGTAGTGAAACACTGACGCGGTGACAACGCTGACGCGGTGAAACGCTGACGGCGGTGAAACGCTGACGCGGTGAAACGCTGACGCGGTGAAACGCTGACGCGGTGAAACGCTGACGCGGTGAAACGCTGACGCGGTGAAACGCTGACGCGGTGAAACGCTGACGTATTGAAACGCTGACGCGGTGAAACGCTGACGCGGTGAAACGCTGACGCGGTGAAACGCTGACGCGGTGAAACGCTGACGCGGTGACGCGCTGACGCGGTGTGAAACGCTGACGTGGTGAAACGCTGACTGGTGACACGCTGACGTGGTGACACGCTGACGTGGTGACACGCTGACGTGGTGACACGCTGACGTGGTGAAACGCTGACGTGGTGAAACGCTGACGTGGTGAAACGCTGACGTGGTGAAACGCTGACGTGGTGACACGCTGACGTGGTGAAACGCTGACGTGGTGACACGCTGACGTGGTGAAACGCTGACGTGGTGAAACGCTGACGTGGTGACACGCTGACGTGGTGAAACGCTGACGTGGTGAAACGCTGACGTGGTGAAACGCTGACGTGGTGAAACGCTGACGTGGTGAAACGCTGACGTGGTGAAACGCTGACGTGGTGACACGCTGACGTGGTGACACGCTGACGTGGTGAAACGCTGACGTGGTGAAACGCTGACTGTGACACGCTGACGCGGTGAAACGCTGACGCGGTGAAACGCTGACGCGGTGAAACGCTGACGCGGTGAAACACTGACTGGTGAAACACTGACGTGGTGAAACACTGACGTGGTGAAACACAGGACTGACATGTCAGAAGCCATACATCCTGAGAGGGTTTATTAGTTACATTTCTTATGAGGAGCATTGTTGCTAACCATTCTGTCGCTCTGACATCTTTAATGCAATGACTTTTAGTTGGTAAACAATAACTGTCCTTGAAATAAGCTCAGGGAACATTCCCTCTGTTAGGAAACACTCTCCTTTTCAGAGACATTACATTTTCTCTGATTACTTTTAGACATATTGACATTCACAGACCTTAAAGAACCAAGTCAACATGACATTGCTTTGTGTGCCCTTGGACTGCTTCCACCACACGTTGCCATTTACCTGAACCCCCTGTTAGAAAAATATCACTCGTCACTAGGGATGGGAATTTGAAAGCAAATGTATATTCGAATATTCGACCCCCCAAAAAACGGTTAACCGGTTAACCGAAATGTAAATGTCCTATAAAAATAAAAAAATTGGGTAAAAAAAAAAATTCAAAAATTATTTTTTCTAAAAAATTTGATATCAATTTGATAATATGTAATCAACTTAGGCATCCTCCCAAAAAAAAAAAAATTAATAAAAATATTCATAACTCATATTCGAATACCTGAATAATTATTCGAATACCTGAATAATTCGAATATTCGATTAATCGTTCCCATCCCTACTCGTCACCGGCTTGGTCTTCAATTCAGATCCATGTATTTATTATCCTTCATCACACACAGAGCTGCGTGGGACAGATGGTTCCCAGAGTAGAGTCCCAGAGGGGGTGACAGTCAACAAGATGGAGGAACACTGGTTCAGAGCAGTAGTTCAGATTAGCTAGGCCTGCGTAAGCAATAAACATGACGGTCATATGCCTATCTCTCTAGAGCAGTGCTTCTCAAACTTTTTCATACCAAGGACACTTAACCAATAAAAAACACTCGCGGACCACCTGACTCCCCAGATATCCAGAAACAATAGGCCTGCTCACTCCAACAGTTTATAACAGCCTAATAATGACAGCTTAACTTTCTCTGTATCGCCTCGTTCACACATTAAATCAACAATACAAATACAACTACAGATTATATAAGCCTTTCGTGCATAGTGATTTAAATGCTCTCAGGTTTTACACCTCTTATGAAATGTAGACTACATTTATTACGGATTTATGTCCGAGCCAACTACTGAGAGAAATGCAAAACACACCGCCTGTAGTACGACACAAACCTCCGCTGTGGATTTTCAAAACAAAATACAGTAAACTGTGGTCGCAGGTCCAAGTCTAACTCTCTGAGCCCTTTTTTCACATGTTCGGCTCGTCTGGGCTTTTTTTGTAAAAAATGCTATTAAAACATGAACCTTGGTGAACCCGTCGGGCTGCATGGTCTGCCATCGGGCTGCGTGGTCTGCCATCGGGCTGCATGGTCTGCCATCGGGCTGCATGGTC
>JAAOOA010000337.1:390000-398285 GCA_012861695.1 Trematomus loennbergii
TAGGTAAATGGAGCCTATAGGCTTTTAGCACCATAAGCTGTTAGAACCGTTAGCTGTTACCACTCACTGTAAGGCCCGTTAGCACCCTTAGCTACTAGCAACATTAACTGCTTGCACCGTTAGCGGCTAGCACTGTTAGCTGTCAGCACCATTAGCGGTTAGCCCGTTAGCTGCTAGCACCGTTAGCTGTTAGTCCCGTTAGCTGTTAGCCCCGTTAGTTCGCTGCTAGCAGTGTTAGCTGTCAGCACCATTAGCGGTTAGCCCGTTAGCTGCTAGCCCCGTCAGCTGTTAGCCCCGTTAGTTCGCTGCTAGCAGTGTTAGCTGTCAGCCCCCTAGCTGTTACCACCGTTAGCTGTTAGACATGTTTGGTGTTTTAATGTTAAGCTGTTAGCTGCTAGCTTCCAGCTCAGCGACCAACAGTGAGAGTCCTGTGAAGTCTAATCAATCCAATATACATTTTGATTGGGAACCTTTTAAAAAATAAAGATACTCATCACACATTCTCAAATTAGCTAGTCCTAAAGGGTTTTAAGTCAACTGTTCCCTCGTAGGCCTAGTTGAGTAAATAGCAGTATTACATGTTCAGTTTCATACAGAATGCATATGCTAATATTCAGTATTAAAGGGTAGTGTAGTGCCGAGAGAAGGGAGTCAGAGGCGGTGCATCGAAGGTGCAAAGTTGGCTTTATTAAGCAGGAGAAAACCACATGTTGCTGGCTTGCAGCCCGGGAAGCAAAGAGGAAGAAGCATGGAGGGCACACACTGTAAATGGCATTTAAATACATTTCTATAGAGAAAACCACTTTACAGTTGATAAATGATCTCTAAATGTGAACTTTCCATGTTTTCCCCCTGTTTAAAACACTCCTGCTGTAAACTCCATGTGAAGAATCAAAATCACACATTCATCCACACATTTCATCTCCCATTAATCACACCTGACGCCGAGTCTTTTGAAAAAGCCTGGTGATGGTTTATTCATTTTAATCACTACAGAATACATTTCAGGTGCAACACATGCCACATGTATAAAAGAGTACAGTCACTTGTATTATGATTTTTCCATATTTGATATAAACATTTTCGAGACAAAGAATCGGACACAGTGACCGGACTGAAATGTCTTAATAATACAAATATATATCGAGGGACGGTGAAAATCCTCCGCAGGCACGCCTGCAGAAAAAGACTGAATATGGGGAAGCAAAGAACTTTTGAAAGAATTAAACCTCCGCCTCTTTCAAGAGCTTCGTCGTCTCCTCTCTCGAGGGTCCTGCGTCTTGAATGATTGCTGCAAACAGAATAGATTGGAAGACTTTTTAATATATATTTGCAATCATTTTCTCTCTCTTTGTAGTCTGTGGGTCTCTCTTTGAAGTCATTTTGTGTATCTCTTTGAAGTCATTTTGTGTATCTCTTTGAAGTCATTTTGTGTATCTCTTTTAGTAGCTTTGTCTATTTGTATCTTTGCAATCATTTAGTGTCTTTTTCAAGTCATTTTGGTTTTACTGTAGTTGTTTTACGTCTCTTTGTAGTCGTTTGTGTCACTTTCTAGTTGATTCAAGCAGACAAAGTTGGAGAGCAGAAGATGGCTGACTTGCCACAGGAAAGGCTTGAGCAGTGGCGCCCCCCCCCTTCCCACATTAAAAAGGAAAAAAATATATATTTAAAAAATATATTTTTTATTTTTATTTTTAATAAACAAGGTAAATATTATATAATTGGTATCAGTAAAATGTATAATCTATAATAAAATCTCGTTTAAAATGTGTTACGATGTCTAAAGTTACTGATAAGTCACATGTTCCTGCCTGGCCTTGCCCTCATTACTCCCTCTCTCGTCTGGGCGCTAGCACAGCGCCCAGACGAGAGGGCAGCAAGTGCAGCAGAAGCCAACTGTTGCTATCTTTAAACTATGCCGCCGAAACATAATTTCAGCCAATCAGCGTCGTCAAATCTGATGGTCACAGGGCTCCTACGTGAGCGCCCGGTGCAGTCTGTGAGTTGTTTGGACTCGTATCCAAGGAGACAAAACAGGAAGCTGTCATACACTCTGGAAGCTACCATTAGCAGCTAATGAAAACTCAGTTTTTGACATAAAAATTGAATTATGGATCAATAATTTTTTCAAAGTGACAGACACATTGGATTAACCTATGGATTAACCTTCAGCTGCGTTTTTCTCGTTTTTGATCAGAATTGTTATTCTGCAAAAGGTGAGCATATCTCCGTGTTTTGCTACCTAAAGCTACGTCGTGTGATGTCTGTATTTGCTTCCCCTGTCGCGAGTTCTGATCGCTCAGTGATGATACTTATATTTCTAGAATCTGTGGAATCTCAGCTTGTTTGTGCATATCCGATAAGTATATCGATTGATTTATACCTACAGTGCGTTAGCATTTTTCGATCAGGGCTCATTTAGACGTTCTGGCTTTTTTTGAGACTGTGTTTTGTTTCGGTAAACATGGTTCATATCATCAGTTAGCTGCGTTTTTCCTCTGAGTAGGACACATGAATAGTTTATTACATTTTAAGAAGCCCTGAGACACAGTTTTTGGAAAAAAAACGGGGCCCCTTAACAGGTTAAATGGGAATTAAATCATTTTAAGTAATTTTGAGTGTTCCCAAAGCCCCTGGTGTTCTGCAGTTTGTGTGGGCCTACTGTACTGTCCAGTTTATGCTGTAGAAACTATGTCCAGGACAAGGTGTTTGGAAGTTTTGGAAGATTCATAGCTAACCACACTGAAGTTATGGAGGTATTGATCAGTCTTCTCATATTTTTAAGCCTCAAATTGTCCTTCCCCCCCCCTCTAACATCACCAGAAGTCATAATTTAGGGGTCTTTTCTCAAAAATACCGGGGGAGCATCCCCCGGACCCCCTAGTATTGTTTGATCACCATTTCCACAGCCCACCTAAAAATTTTCCACCAGCCGCCACTGGGCTTGAGCCAGACATGCCTCCATTTACCAATGTTGGTGTGGACTACTTTGGCCCTATTCAAGTCAAAAGAGGACGTACCACATTAAAGAGGTACGGAGTGCTGTTCACGTGCATGACAAGCAGAGCTGTGCATATTGAGGTCGACAGCTCACTTGATACAGACTCATGCATCGACGCTTTGAGAAGATTCATATGCAGAAGAGGTCAAGTGAAACATATAAGATCTGACAATGGGACCCATTTTGTTGGAGCTCAGAGAGAGTTAAAGGAAGCCCTCTCCATTCTGAACCAGCACAGAATTCAGGAAACCCATGGACTTTAAGGTGAACACTTTGAGAAAAGGTTTTCCCACACTCTTAAAACGACTACGGGTTTCTCCCGTGTGAACACGAAGATGTGATTTGAGAGCACTTGATGTAATGAAAGTTTTCCCACACTCTTCACACCAGTACGGTTTTTCTCCCGTGTGAATACGTTGGTGTATTTTGAGAGCACTTGATGTGGTGAACGTTTTCCCACACTCTTCACACCAGTACGGTTTTTCTCCAGTGTGAATACGGTGATGTGATTTGAGAGCACCTGATGTAGTGAAAGTGTTCCCACACTCTTCACACCAGTACGGTTTTCTCCAGTGTGAATACGTTGATGTATTTTGAGATCACTTGATGTAGTGAAAGTTGTCCCACACTCTTCACACCAGTACGGTCTTTCTCCAGTGTGAATACGGTGATGTGATTTGAGAGCACCTGATGTAGTGAAAGTTTTCCCACACTCTGCACAGCTGTACGTTTTTCTCCCGTGTGAATAAGTTGATGTGTTTTGAGAGAATCTGATTGAGTGAAAGTGTCCCACACTCTTCACAGCTGTACGGTTTTTCTCCCGTGTGAATACGCAGGTGGCGCTTTAAATTTCCAGATGTAAAGGATTTGTCACATTGCTGACAGCTGTGACGTCTCTCTCTTCCTTTCGGTTTCTAGAACAGACGGACAGAGAAAGAGAGAAAGTCAATCTAAAAAGTTAAACAATAAAAACTCACTTAATATAACCTTGAGTTAACAAAATACTACTTATCAACTGTTTGTGTTTATTATATTTGTATTATATTTGATACAGTAATACAGCAATCTGTATTGCTGTATACTGCTGAGTCCCAGCAGCTTCTACTGAAGCCTTCCCCAACTCCGGGACTTCCGGCCGGGGACTCCGGGTGGCAGTATACGCCGTGAAGTGTTTGCGGCCTGCCAGTAAACCCAAAGCAGAAGAAGACGAAGTGACGTCAGGACTCATTTGCGTAATCTTCCCTCAGGGAAAAGTACTCCGGTGTGAACGCGATCTGTACTAAGTGCCCTGGGGTAATAAGTGCCGGGGCTCTGAGTGCCGGCACTAAATACGGCAAAGTACTTGGTGTGACCGCGCCTTGTGTTACCTTGGTTCCAGCAGTATGTTAGGGATCACAGCAGGAAAGACAATATCCTGGACAAATGCTTTTTCATATCTCTGGAACCCATTGGTCGATTTTGATGGTTGACACCTCTTTCTGACCGTTAGAGCCAATAAAATCGAAGGGGGAGTCCCCCACACACACTCATTGTGAAACAAAAAGGTGGGGCTTTGCGCATGTAATTTTGCATTAGAGTGAAGCTACACTCTAGCTCTGACATCTAGAAACGGAAAAGCAGTTTTATTGCTCATGGATTATCAGAAATCATTTCAAACGGACACAGACACATTAGATTAACCTATGGATTAACTTCAGCAGCGTTTTTATCGTTTTAATGCCATTGAAGATCACTTTGGAGAGACTACAGAGCCAAGGTAACCATGTTAGCATTTTTAGCTACCTAGCGTCACCTGTTTTGATGTCTGTTTTGTTTATAACGTCGCGATTTCGTATAATTCAGTGATAATGAGGGTATCCATTGATTCTGTGTCAGCTCACGATGTGAAACGATGTCATGGATGAGAGAAGAGATAAATAATAAGGTTTTGTGAGTGATTTCGGTGCAGTAATCTGTTAGCATTTTTCGCTCGTTGCTAATTCAGAGGCTCAGTGTTAGCATTGTGGGTTTTCTTATAATAAAAAAAAAAAAATGATCAGTTAGATGAGTTTCTTCCCGTTACATGGATATAAAACATTCATAGTTTATTAAATGAACATGCCCTCAGACACTGTTTCCTGCAAGATGTTGCGGCAGTGCCCCGGTACCGGGGTCTCTCGGGCTTAACAGGTTAACCTGTTACCTTGGCGACACACTTTACCTCACATTTACTATATACAGTATTGATTGTCCTTCCTCCTTATCTTCCAACCATTTGGACGCAGACTTGCATTTCCCCATAACCATGTTGTTTAACAACCGGCGTAAACGGACCTTCGCGCGCTATCAAGCAGTGAGCGTGCGACGCACCGAGGTGGGCCGCTCGGATAACTCACTAGCACCCCCCGTTGATAATTCACTTGCGGTACCGAGGTGGGCCGGCGGTACCGAAGTGGGCCGGTCGAGAGTTGAAGTAAAAAGATATGATTCTACACTGTATTGAAGTAAACATGTATTATTTTGAATTGTATTTTAGTGAACATGTATTGTTTGAACTGTTTTAGGTAATCACAACGGGTTAGGGTAATCACTTTATAATAGGAATGTTATTCTCACTTTTAAACTCACTGACCCAGAGATCCTGTGTCATACACACACACTGTCCCCTTCACCTCCTCAAACAGATGTTGGTTTTAAAGTCGTTAAAGACCTCATTAAATGTATGCAGAGGGGTTTGGATGTCTGAGGGGGATGGTTTATGTGAAGAGCTCTCATGGGAAGGTATGTGAGTGAAGATCCCCACGAAGATAAGGGTTGACTTTTGACCTTGTGAAACTTGGAATTTGACGTTCTGGTCAGAACTATTGAACCCGACCAGAAGTGAATCCAGCCAGTAAAAACACTTGGGGGAGGTGAGCAGCTTAGACAGCTCCTCCCAACGGACTCTCTCATTCGCTTTGGAATAAAAGGGGAGGGGAAGAGTAAACACATCTCCGCCCCAAAATAGGGATATGAATACTGGTGTTTTTGCATGAAAAAATGCTTTGGTTTTTGCTGAGTGGCCGGTCCCGACACCTTTGTCCGCATCGCATCACAAACCTGAAGTCCGGAGTACTCTGTATAACTTGTATATGTGTTTGGTTTCCTACCAGTAAACTCAGATCATTGTTATAACTTTTGATTCCGGTGTTTTCAATTCCTTTCTTATTTAATAGAGATTTCAGCCTCATCCAACGAACGGCGCGTAGCAGAGGGGGTGGCTATCAGCCACCAAATAGGTATTCTGCTCCAACAGAGTCCCGGGCTGATTTGTAGTCCCAGTCCGCCCCTGGCGTGCGATGTCCTGTTCAGATGACGTCAATCCAACGGGATGCCATAAATAAACTACACAGAATCACACTACACTACGCAATGATTACATTCAGGCAAACTGTAGAATACAACCTCTTTGGACAATTCATATACTTATTGAAAACAAGCTACAAAATGTAATACCTTGGAAAATGCCCTTTAATACTTTTTAATACTTTTAATAGCCTTACTTTTGGCTAAATTGATTTATCAACTTTTAATACTTTTAAGACCCCGCGGACACCCTGACTAAGGACTTTAACAAAAAGTTATAAAAACAAAGACTATGGAGCACTTAGACAGAGAGAACTGAAAGTCAAATTGAGGGAATCAAAACTGGCACAGATGCCCCTTTCACACCAGCGCTTTTCCAGCTCCGGCTCGGAGCTGGAGCTGGAAAAGCGCCGGTTTTCCTGTTCACACCGTAGCGGCGCCGCCTCATAGCTCCTGAATGCGGTTCACTTCCAGCTCAAAAATTATCGGTCTAGAGGCAAGAGCTTCGGAGCTATGACGTGGCGTTGCTTACCTCTCTCTTACGTCGAGGCGTACAGGAAACTAAACCCACCTCCCCTGAACATGGGTCGACTGAAGAGTCTCGTCATGCCTGCCTACAAGCAGTCATGTCCGACTATCACAAGTAGAATCATAATGAAAAATACGCGGTAAAATGTGCCTGTAGAAAACGGCTTAGTAGTCAGTTTAGCTTCGGTTGCTATGCTAACATCACCCATGTTATACCAGAGAAACTTTCATAACAGCGTTGTGATGCCAAACAGCGTCAATTCAGACTGACACACATTCACTTAAGGGGAACTGGGGATATGTATCAGCTGCTTGTGTGACAGTCAGACAGTGAATACTTTAGAGCCGTGTGAGCTAACCCGGAGCTAACGGGAGAATACTCCCGTGGAAGAGCAGCCAGCACTGCAGCGGTCGCTAAATGAAACACATTAATAAACAATGAACCACGGCACTCTGGAGAAAAGTATAAGGTTGGAGAAGTCGTTATTTAATTTAATCTGGCTTCGTATGATTAAAAGCACACGATCATCGACCCGACGCAGTCCCCGGCCCGTTGTTGTTGTTGTGTTGTTGTTGTGAGCTCCGTTGGGGAGAAAATCAGCGACGTAAACTGTGACGTCATGACGCAGCAGCGGCAGCTCTGGGCGGTGTGAACAGAGCGGGAGCTGAAAAGGGAAACCGGAGCTGAACCAGAAAAGCTCTAGCTAGGAGCTAGAAAGGGAAAGCGCTGGTGTGAAAGCCGCAACAGAGAGCTTTTGGGAAATGCTTTTAAAGCCCCTGGGGGCTCAGAGGCATGACAGGGAGGGAAAAAAATAAAATCATAATTTGAAAAAGGATTGATTCGAAAATATATGATACAGTAGAAATACGTCTGGGTCTCTGTGTTTCATCAAGCTCGGCTCTGTGTGTGTGTGTGTAACGAGCCATTTTGTGTGCGTGCGCGAGCGAGAGAGAGAGAGAGAGCGCACCGGTACCGGAGATCGTTGTTGTTAGCTTCTGGTGCTAGCGAGCTACGCTAACGGATATAAGGAGCTTTTCAACAACCAGGTGGAGGAGAGTCCTCTCCTGTCAGACTGAGAGGCTCAGTGAGCTAAAGGACTCTCTCAGTGGCCGGGTCTCAAATGTTTTGGTCAGGATTAATGTAAACAATTATTTCCGAGGCACACGTTTATATGATCATTATAGTTATAAAGAAATAAGAGAAAAAATGAAAAACAGGTATGAAATACTATATGACAGTAAAAAAAGAATAAAGTTTAAAAGGAGAGTGATTTGTAAAATATCCATAAAGAAAAAGTAAATCTGTTTACAGTTCTGTTTCAAATGGGTGTTGAGAGAGGTATCCATAGATCTCTTCATGTTGCTCTCAAAGTGCACCAGATTGATGCTTTTAACTTCAATATTTAAAAATAAATCTTCCCGGGTAGCTTGC